>JAFFZR010001752.1:5278-28327 GCA_018397195.1 Lethrus apterus
AACCGCAATGCAAAAAATATATTATTTCTTTTAACCCATTAACTAGCGATCCTAGAGAAAAATTGTCTTATAATTAATTATAGCAGGCGATCAGAGCAACTTTAAAAAATAAAAATATACAGGATGTTCAATTTAAAAAAATAATCTTTATGCTTGTATCTTAACAACGCGATGTTCTTTTGTTTTATAATTTATTGTGCGAAATGCGCATTGCGCATTGCACTTTATCCATTTAACTAATTTTGTATCTCCTTAAATAAAAAAGTTAGCTATTGTCGAATTTTCCCGTGAACAGGCTGTATATGTGTTTTTCATCTTCTATTCACGTTTTACCCACGACTTTTCTTTTTCCCCGTTTACTATTCTTTTAACTTGACCTCTTCTTTTCTTATACTCTTCACAGTCTGCTATGTACATATCTGGTTTGCAAGTGTTTTTTCAATGCCTTCTTTTCATTTCCGTTCTTTACAGTCTATTCGTCTACCAGTTAACATATTTTGTTTTTTTTGTTCTCTATACTTGTGATTCAACGGCTCTCTTCTGACGCCATTATTGTTGCGTTTATGAAGTATCTCTCCATTTTTCATTTCACTTTTCTTTTTTCCATTATCTATTTTTGGTTTATTGCTTTTTCAAATTATTTTTTTGCAATTTTCTTCTATTTAATTTTTTTTAAGTAATCAATTAACCTAATTACGCCTTGGCATTAATTCAGATGAACATTTTAACAAGTTTGTTAACGTGTATTTATGACCCGCGAAGGTCGTATTAACGTTTCCTTGCCAAGTGATAAAATTGTGATTTTAAGAAGAAGAAGCGCTAATATAATTAGAATTCATTGCACACAGTTATTTATTATTCAACGTGTATGTAACCTAAAAATACGTGGACGTTTCATCCTGTCTTTAAAAGATAAATATTATTTACGAGCGAATTCATTATTATGCATAAAAGCTTCTCGACATATAAATAATTATCTTCTTTGTCGCTATAAGATTGTAAATTTTTCATTTTTTGTTTGTGTTCAAGGCAGAGGTTGTACACGAATATATCTGAAAATATTGTTTTGAAACTTAACAGAATTATGCGTAGTTCAGTTAAAAATACAGGGTTGCGATTATGTATGGAACCGGGCCCGTCGTGCTAAAACGATTTGAGCTAGAATCCTGAAATTTTAAAGGGACTTAGGACTCAATAAAAACTACTTTTTTACATTTAAAAAATTTTTTTTTATCCATAAGTTTTCAAAATGCAAAACTTACATGATTTTTTTTTTAATGGGAACATGGGTTAAATGGAACATCGTTAGAAAGTTAATTTTTTTTCGAATTTAACGGTATAATAGTTTTGGTGATTTGTTTGACAAAATCTCAGAAAAAAATTAAAACTAAATTGAAATAAAATAAAACACGCAAATCAAGCAGCCTTTGCAAATCCGTCAAAAATTAGAAGAACCTACATATGGCAGTAGAGAATGACCCAATGCGATTATTACACCTTGTCATTTCTTATTAAAACACCTGATTGAAAATTTTGTAAATACCTAATAGTTGGGTAAATAACTTTGATATTTGAAACATTATTATCATTCATTAATTTTTTAAGTACCTATACGCTAATTGTTTTCTAAGATTTGTGCTCTTAAAATTTGAGATCGTTTTACATCTTGCAACAAATGCTTTCAATGAAACTAAAATAAACAAAACTAAACAAAGTAACAAAAATTGAATAAAATGTTTCAATGAATATTTAAACAAGATGTTCAAGATTATAAACAAAACTTCAATTCAGAAATTTTGTTTAGGTTTGTTTATTTTAGCTTCATTGAAAGCATTTGTTGCAATATGAAAAACGATCTGAAATTTTAAGAGCACAAATCTTAGAAAACAATTAGTGTATAGGTACTTAAAAAATTAATGAATGATAATAATGTTTCAAATATCAAAGTTATTTACCCAACTAATAGGTATTTACAAAATTTTAATATTTTCAATCAGGTGTTTTAATGAGAAATGACAAGGT
The DNA here is from genome assembly GCA_018397195.1 of Lethrus apterus. Lineage (NCBI taxonomy): Eukaryota > Metazoa > Arthropoda > Insecta > Coleoptera > Geotrupidae > Lethrus > Lethrus apterus. Next base: position 7,301 of record JAFFZR010001752.1, read on the forward strand.
GCAATAATCGCATTGGGTCATTCTCTACTGACATAGGTAGGTTCTTCTAATTTTTGACGGATTTGCAAAGGCTGCTTGATTTGCGTGTTTTATTTTATTTCAATTTCGTTTTAATTTTTTTCTAAGATTTTGTCAAACAAATCACCAAAACTACTATACCGTTAAATTCGAAACAAAAATTTACTTTGTAACGATGTTCAATTTAACCCATGTTCCCATTAAAAAAAAAATCAAGTAGGCTTTGCATTTTGAAAACTTATGGATCAAAAAAAAGTTTAAAAATGTAAAAAAGTAGTTTTTATTGAGTCCTAAGTCCCTTTAAAATTTCAGGATTCTAGCTCAAATCGTTTTAGCACGACGGACCCGGTTCCATACGTAATCGCAACCCTGTATAGTAGTAACTAAATATTAATCCACTTAGCGATGCACGTTAAGTTGTTACGTGCGCTTTCTTCAAATCTGTATTTCGAAAACCCCAATTTTGAATTGATGTATTTGGTTCTTCTTGAGGGAATATACGGGTTCTGGATTGAAACTATTTGCTTTAGGTTTGGGGTATTCTTCAGGACTCTATCCTAGGTTCGCGCCTTTTTACGTCAATGACTCAAACGTTTTATAGCTGACGAGAGTTCATACCAACACATGGATTCTTTCCACGTTTCAGAAATCAGTTTCAAGTTATTACTCAAATTCTTCATTTTTATAGAGATCTTCATATTTACGAGTAAATTGCATTTAACTGTCGGCAGTTATTAAGAATGAACGTCTTGTATCAAAACCAGATCGTCGTCGCTCGCAATTAATTCACCACGTTCGTACAGTAATTTACTAATTTTGCATTACAATATCGTGCATATAACGGTAACTCGAGCAACATAAAGATTATATTACTCGCGTACGTAACGAGCAAACGAGCAGATGGCGTTACACAATATTCGAGCGAAAAGAAACGATGCGTACTGCACACCTGTAATTTCAGCCAACGACCAACGGTTCGTTGGTTTTTCACACAATGCGCATCCGCTCGGTTAAAAAGTTTCGTGAATCGTCTTTGTCTCATTTTGATTATCCGTTTCCACCTTGTGGTCGAGTTTGATGTTAATATTTTTCGTTATTTCACGGCGTCAGATGAAAACTACTACTATCATGAGATAGCAATACTTGTGAAAATTTTATTAAAGTACTAAATTTTCGACTGCTTTACCATCAGCCGTATTCTGTAACTTTAGGCAAAGTTGTTATGTTGTTATTTTTGCTATCACCATGGCAACTTGTATTTTTCGACCAATCAAAAACCTGTTTCTATAGTGATAACAACATTGTTATCTTAACAACTTGCCATGAAAGTTACAGAATGCGGCTGAATGTCTCATAAAATACATTGCATTTTTGTCACAAAACTTAAAGTATGAAGAATTAGAAAATATAAAATAAATGTCAAAAGAACTGACACTATAGTGTAGAGCAATTGAAATAAGAGCGTTAGGGATTATTGTCTTAAACATCTTTCGCTCGCCAAAGAGAGACTATGTATGAAGAGTTATACGTTTTTCGCTCAAGAGCAGAGAAAAGACATGCAATTCTACTAACTGGGGACTTTAATTTAAATCTTTTAAATGTGCCAGATGGAAAAGTGAAAGTATTCACTGACTTATGTCATTCATTCAATTTAGCAGCGACAATAACTTCACCTACAAGAATAACATCAAATTCAATTCAACTCCAATTGATAATATTTTTATAAATAAAATAACTCATGTTGCCAAAATTAAGAATCTCGCATTATCAGACCATCATACACAAGAAATTGTCATCACTGAAAATCTATCGAGAACAGATCTACTGATAAAATATGTATAAGGTCACTTACAGATGTCAACATTTTAAACAAAAAAGTACATCTATGTAATTTTAATTTCATTGGCGCTCTCAACATTGATGATCCAAACAATTGCTTGGAAACATTTTCAAGAACACATCATAAACGAGCCAGAGAAAGATATATCCTGCGAATCCTTACAAAACTGGGTAAGCGCCGAACTAAAGAAAAACCATACGCTGAAATGTTGCTTCCATAATCAAAAATAGGATGTACATGCTTTTAAAAATGTTCCCCTTCAATCAGAATTTTTTTTCTTGATTTCTATACTACGTTGGTAAATTCGGAGGAGTAAATTAAAAATCTCACTTAAAACATTCCCTCACTGATTGGTTACTTGCGAGACACGTTTATAGAGTGTAAACTGTCGTATTCGCAACAAGATTTCCGGTATTTAATGTTTACATGTGTGACAGCTGACAGGTGTTGATTTTAAAGTATTTAAAAATCACTTCAATTTGAATGGATTCAATAAACTTAATTTAAACAAGATTAATTAACAAAATTATTTGATTGGTAAATAGTAGTAAATAGTAATAAATAAACAAAAAAATTTAATTTAGAAATTAAAAATTTATTGCATTTTTCTCCTTTAAAAGTGATTGCAGATATTCAAAAGAAAGTGTGTGTTTTATTATAATGAAAGATAGGAGAAATACACAAAATCTAACAGACAATTGCACGAAATCGCATCTAACAGTAACAGAACAAAAGTAGAATTGAACGTCTAAATAATACGATCAGTGTTGGCCAAGTAACGGTAAGTTTGAAAATTGTTCCAGTGTAATTCTGGCTTATGTGTTTACTCCTCCGAATTTACGAACATAGTATAGACGGTCTAAATGTCCATTTACTTTGTGAAATAGTGCTTTCTGTCTATTTTATGAACTTACAATTCAGAATACACTTTTAAATTATTAAAAAAAAAAAAAAATACGTAGACGATGAATGCAATGAGTCAGATGCAAATGGTCACTATATAACAAATATTAATTAAAACGTGAAATTATACAAATTGCAATTTTTGGTTTTAACCGTAAGTTAATTTTTTTCAAATAGAACAATTCTGGCTCTCGATATTGAAAGTGACATAATAAATTAAAAAAATAATCGTTTAAATGAATATTTTCAGCCAACTAGTGTTATATATCCTGCCCTACTGTTTGTGGCCTATTTATTGTTTTTTCCTTGCAACTATTTTATAATTTATAATTATTTATATAATTTTAACGTCCAATTATGAACTTCACAGATATTTTATTTATTGCTGTATGAAAGTTAACGATCTTTTTTTACTCACAAGACGTTTGCGTGATAAGTGATAATACACACCTTTCGAATTAATAAAGGAAATTGCTTTGTTTCCGGTAACGAAACAAACGAATATCATAAGCAGATATCAAGATAACCACAAGTTTCATCAGTGCTGTCCATTCTTATGTTCGTATATTAAATAACGAGATAAAAATAACACAATGTAACGTCTCTACTTTCTACACTGAGTGATAATGCTCTGAAATTTTTTGAACAAAAAATGAGATTTGACAAATTTTGCTTATAATTTTTCTAATTTTGAAACATTTTTTTAAATAATAGTAAATTTTGATGGAGGTTCGTACATATTACGTTTAATTTGGTATAAGCATTTCCTCATCTCAGTTATAATATTAAAATGGCGGAACAGTTAAAATGAAATTCGACGCTGTGCTTTGACTTTTGAGATTTTTCTTTTAATCGTTCAAATTCGAAAATGTGTATCTTATACATCTCGTAGCCAGATTCAACATTAGATTTTATAATGTTTATAATGTTAGAAAATATGAAAGAAAATCTATCTAATTTCAGACTGTGTGTGATATTTATTGGAAAAAATTCACATGTTTAGGTATTTGCAGAATTATCAAGTCAGAATTTCTGAAGTTTTTATATAATTATATTTTTATGTATAATTTTTACCAAGAGTGACGTTAGAGAATTTTCCTTAAATGCGGATTTTTGGCTATTTGTGTCCATGAATTCCCCTTAGGCAGTCACCAGAATTGTTTATTCCCAAGAATGTGCAAATTTACAACTAAATTGGTGAGGATTTTGTTTGAAGCTATATATGTTACTTTCCCATCACGGTAAAATGCTAGTCTACTACGATTTAAATTAAAAAGTAATATTGAAGAAGTCGTATTTGAAATTTTTTTATCAAAATATCTTCTAAATAAAGTTGTTCAGAATCGTTCAAATAAGCTAAATCTTGAATTTCATTAAAAAATAAAATTTTGAAAATCTCAAAAAATTTCCAAATGTAAAAATACTGTTATGTAAGTAATTAATCATGGTTTTTTTGTTATGAATTAAAACAATAAAATAAAAAATCATGGCAAACTTGTAAGTTTATTACTCGAATTTTCTGGACAGAAATTTTTTGAGAAAGATTTTCGAATTTTTTTGTTTTTAATGAAATTTAGGATTTAGCTTATTTTAACGATTCTGAACGACTTTTATTTACAAAAATTTTTTGGTAAAAAAATACGACTAGTTCAATTTTGCTGTTTATTTTAAATCGTAGTAGACTGGCATTTTACCGTGAAAAGAAAATAATATACCTTAAAAGTACAATTTAGCGAGGGGTGTAATCAGAAAAAGGAAATTTTTTAAATCGATAATATATAAAAAAAAAAACTGTGTGGTGCCGTCTAAAGTGAGATACTCTGTATATAGATATAAACATAACTTATCCGCTACCTGATAACTCAGCTCATTGGATTAAGAACGAGAAGCCATTTTTTATAATTTTTAATGAATCAGCGCATCGACATAATTATTACGAAAATACCTTAAATACGATTATGTTACATATTTGAATTTAAACATTTATAAATTTCGATAATTCTACGAAATAATATGAAACTAATTTAGCGTTGTGTGTTGTGCGAGTCTAACTTTTGCTCTTGACGCATGAGCAGTTATGTGCATCGACCAGTTTGTTTTATGTTGATAGATCAGGCAACGCCGTTTTCAAATTTCAATTTCAAAGGCGTTTTTCTGTGAAGTTATTGAAACAATTAATTAGCGAAACTCCATGAAAATATACTTACACGTTGCAAAATAATGACACAAAGTTATGCAAGATGACTAAATACACATATACAGTCTGTTCACGGGAATATTCTACAATAGCTAACTTTTTTATTTAAAGAGATACAAACTTGGGTAAATGGACAAAGTTTAAGTACCTTGCAATGCGCAATAAATTATAAAACAAAAGAACATCGCATTGCTAAGATGCAAACATCACGATTAATTTTTTAAATTGAACACCTTGTATATTTTTATATTTTTAAGTTGCTACGGTCGCCTGCTATAATTAATTATAAGACAAAGTTTAAGTACCTTGCAATGCGCATTTCGTGCAATTAATTATAAAACAAAAGAACATCGTCTTGCTAAGATACAAGTATAACGATTAATTTTTTAAATTGAACGGCATGTATATTTCTATATTTTCAACTTGCTCTGGTTGTCTGCTATATTTAATTATAAAACAATTTTTTTCTAGGATCGCTAGTTAAGGAGTTAAAAAATAAAGTAATAAAATCGATCGATTTTTATTAAATCGATCCTGGCATTGCAACAAGTTGTTTTACAAATTTGTTCATACTTTGGACTGCACCAATATATCTTATGCATCTCACATCAATAATAATAAAAGAAATGTATTATAAATTATTTATTTACCACTATTATAATTAAAAAAAAAAAAAAATATTGAAATTTGCAAATTTATTTTTTCCAAAACTTTTTTAATAGCGGTTTTAGAGAAAAATTATCTTATAATTAATTATAGCAGGCAACCAGAGCAACTTAAAAATAAATGAACAGGGTGTTCAATTTAAAAAATTAATGGTTTTGCGATGTTCTTTTGTTTTATAAATTATTGCACGAAATGCGCATTGCAAGGTTCTTAAATTTTGTCCATTTAACTAAGTTTGTATCTCTTTAAATAAAAAAGCTATTGTTGAATGTTCCCGTGAATAGACTGTGTATAGTCGTTGCCATTAAAGAATAGCCCTACGTCTTAGATTTAAAAGTTTAGCAACGAATTACATATTATACAAATATTGAAACCAATTTAGTAGAGTAAGCAAGAGATACATGGCAGGTTGATTAAAGAATACACTACAGCAATATCTCGATTTGCAGAGTTACAACTGCTAGAAAAAGATAGAGCTATACAGCGCGCCTACGTTTCTATCATAGGAAAATTTTTCATGTGTCGGTGTTCTTTGATTATTGATAAATTTGATAATTTAACACTACAAACAATCTAATCCTAATGTGTTGATATCCAACTAATGGCTGGTAACCACTACAAAAACAAGATCATAAAATGGGCGAACTCAAGCCAAATTTACAATTTGTCGCTTACAGTAGGTATATTGGGTTTGGTCATTAGTTTTGTCGTTGATATGTTCTAATTGGAATTTTAAAATGTACAATTCCTCAACTTCGCCTTCGTATGGACGAGACGAGAAAATTGGTTAAATATTATTAAATATTTTAATACACATTTTTCCATTTGTTTGTACACAAAGCTAAATCACAAAGCAAATTAGACCATCGCGTAACATCAACATTTACATACAAAGAAGTATTAGTAAAGCATTAAAATTTCATTCCTGTGGGAGATACGCATAAAAGTTTTATTAGCGGTCGTAGAGAAAGAATTGAAAGTAGCGGAAGTGATCTTAATTGTTCGTTTTTTTATCAAGATGATCTTTAAAATCAACGCAAGTACCAGGTTACCACAATATACACCACTTTACACCATGATTCGTACAACATTGTCGAACAATTATCGGTTTCTTTGTTATTTATTGTTTGAAATTGGCTACTAGGTCCATGGGTAATTGATAGGTACATATCGTTACAGTTACATGGAATGGAATGGAATGAAAATTGACAGTGAGATAAAACGTTGATTTTATAGTTGCAGAAACTTTTTTAATGATTAATAAATAGTTATACAGGGTGTAACATTAGTGCGATATTCTTCGATATTTCCGTTGTTATGTAAAATACAAAAGATATTTTAAGACAAAAGTTTTTTGAGTTTATTGTCGCCACCACCTAAAATTATTTTCAGTTATACGGAGTGTTTCGTTTGTGCGCAACCACGAACAACTTTAAAATTTTAAATGGAACACCCTATACTATATTATTACATTTTTGAATTCCCTGGGTAATTCTAATATAAGTTTGTATAAGGTGATATTTGCATATTTGCATTTATTCGGAAATTTTGACAGCTGACGGTCTTCGGCAAAACGCCTATAGTTCAATAACGAAATACAGCAAGATCATGAAATTTTATGCAACGCTAGAGGGATCTTTAGTAATAATATTAAAAGCATTAAAAATTCGATATGTAACACAACATACTTAATACATCTTCTTCTTTTTGAAACAATTGTAATGCGGAAAACTTAATTTTTTTAAATGGAAGCGCTATATTTTTATGCATTAGTCGAAAGCAAAATGTAATTGTCTATTAATTTGAATAAGGAACATATGTAGTTAAAATTAATAATTTTCGAGATATTGATGTATTTTTTAATTTTCGTACATTGTCATCCCTTCTGAGAACCATAAAAGTAACTTTTAAATGAGTATTTTTTAAAACAAAGCTGATAAACTACGAACTAATAAATATAATATGCTGTAAATAAGAAGATACACCAAGCTTTACATTTCAAAGTTTCATAATATTCTCATATCAAATAGAGAAATTATAAAATGCCATATTTTTAATAGGAGTTACCTATAGTTCTGTTTCGTTTTGTATATTCAAAAACGAGATGTCTGTTATGCTACTTTTATTTTTGTTTTCTTATTTTCCGATCATTTTTTCCGTTAACATTAATACATTATTTAGTTTATAATAAATAATAATGCGTTCCAATCTTGTTCTATTATTTAGTTTTTTTGTGGAAACAATGACAGAATACGGTAATTGGGGTATAATGAAAATGCCATGCAACTTACATATTTTGATTAACGATGAAACTCATGAAAGCAGTAATATTAGATACATACAACATAAGACATTTTCTTATCTCTCTATTAAATGTCTTAATTTTATAAAACTTTGAAATGTAAAGCTTGGTGTATCTTCCTATTTACAGCATATTCTATTTATTAGTTCGTAGTTTAACACCTTTTTAACTATAGTTCAATAACGAAATACAGCAAGATCATGAAATTTTATGCAACGCTAGAGGGATCTTTAGTGATGATAGTAAAAGCATTAGAAATTCGATATGTAACACAACGTACTTAATAAATCTTCTTCTTTTTGAAACAATTGTGAAACAAAATGTGGAAAACTTAATTTTTTTAAATGGAAGCTATATATTTTTATGCATTTGTCGGAAGCAAAATTTAATTGTCTATTAATTTGAATAAGCAACATATGTAGGTAGTTAAAATTAATAATTTTCGAGATATTGATGTATTTTTTAATTTTCGTACATTGTCATCCCTCCTGAGAACCATAAAAGTAATTTTTAACCGTCTGCGTCTGCGAGTCCGCCCCATCCCCGCCGAACACGAAGCATTCTCATCGGGTATTCGAAAGAGTTCTTTTATCATAAATTTATGTAATTTACCAAATGAGGGACGTTTAGAAGGCCCCGCATTGTCAATTTCCTTTTACATTTTCGGCAAACGCACAGAAAAAACGGCGAAAAAAAATCGCACCGTCGCGCGTCGCCGTCGCGCGAAAAAGTAGCCGTAATACGTATACAAAGTGCCGATATGCAAAACAAATCGCTCAGCGGTGTTACAGTTGCATAACAAGCGTCATTTTATAAATAGAGCACTGACGGAAATTTCCGTCGCCGGCACCTGACGTTTACCAGCGCGACGGAAATTTCCGTCGGCGGCAGCGAATGTGTTAATAACGAAACATCATGTAGAGTGGAAAATAATTTTAGATTTTGCAAATTAATAAAATCATATGACATTTGTCTAAAACATATTTCTTTAAACCAACATTAAGGTCGCTACACTAGAATAACGCACTAATTAGACAGTATTGGTAACAGAGTATTTGTTTTTTTTTTTTTTTAATCTGATAATAGATTTGGAAGGAAATAATAAATGAACTTTTAACTTTAACATTATCAGAATAGATATGATGGCGGCAGTGTATGAAAGTAGTGCAGCAGCAGAAACTTGTATTGAGAATCGTTGAAAAATTGTATGCATTCAAGAGTCAACAAACAAAATATTTTCTTAAAGGATTAGCGTGGTAAGCGTATTATCGTGAGAATATCTTCATACGCCAGTAGTGTAGAATAATATATAAACGTGTGTTCGGTTAAAAGGTATTTTGATAGACAATTCATAAATTGCATAATTACAAATAATTATCGTGACATAAAATGTTAATTTGTTTTTAGAAATTAAATAAAAACGTTTTTATTTCAAATATCTTGCAGATGTAACTTTTTTATTGTAGATCTTTTTTGGCACGCTCAAGATCTAGCCGAACTTCACTGCTGGTTTAAATAATAATAATAATCTTTACTGCAGAAATAACATTTCCAATTATAGAACAAAATTTATGTAAGCAAATAACAAATGCAACGATAGAGTAAAATTAATATCAGGAATCAACGTCAGCTATTTGATTACATGAAATTGTTGACGATAGATTATAATACCTGATGGAGTTTGGGCTACTTCCATCGTTTATATGATCCATTTATATCCGACGTTTCGACAGACAATCTTCTGCCATCTACAGGTAGCCCCAAAAAGAGCTGTTCGAAAAAGCTGTTATTATGATTTTTTTTGTGAAAAATTTGACAGTAAATTCCAAAATTTAAAATTGGCGTATAGACGTTAATTTTCAAAATTAAGAAACGCTCTTCGATATCTTATTAATAAAGGCCAGCCTTTATATTATTAGTCAACATTATGCAGAGTATCATTTTTGCCATTTTCAAGTGGCCATAACTAGATTTTTTAATGTATTTTTATTCAGAATTCAATTGTATTTCATTTATTTATTTTTACTTAAAGTTATTACTTTTCCAAATATTTTTGTTTGTATGTACGCACTACTTATATAGTATGTATTCCTTACCTAATAAATATCTTTTGACCTTCATAGGACCCACCCCACATTTACCCCAATTTTTTGAGCATTTTTGGCCTAAAAACCATGCAAATTAATATAAATTACATTTGACGTAATCTAAAGTACACACCTTTAAATTAACATAAATTTATGTAATTTATATAAATTAGACCAAAAATGCTCAAAAAACTGGGGTAATTTTGTACCTCTCTAATGTAAGTTTTGGTGCTGGGTCCTACGAAGGTTAAAGGATATGTATTACGTAAGGAATACATACTACATAAGTAGTGCGTACATACAAACAAAAATATCGGAAAAAGTAATAACTTTAAGTAAAATGTAATTGAAATATTATTGAATTCTGAATAAATATACATTAAAAAATCTAGTTATGGTCACTTGAAAATACTTCCGAAATAAACTCCCTGCATAATGTGGATAATATTTTTCAACTAGTATATAAATATAAAGGCATGCCTTTATTAATAGGATATCAATTAGTATTTCTTAATTTTGAAAATTAACGTCTCTCTGCCAATTTGAAATTTGGGATTTTGCTGTTAAATTTTTTTACAAAAAAATCATGTTTAGATATACAGACTACAGTTGCATAGAACAATAGATAGAGAATAAGAATGTGAAAAATATACAGGTGTCCTTTAATTAAATGTAAAATTGTATTTATTGCATTGGCTACAAATAATTTTATTTTTCGAATGTTCGACGCACACATACTGCTTGATCATACCGATGATTGTTTACTAATATGCATTGCATCTAAAATAAACAGTAAACCAAGGCACACATCAGTTTCTTCCCTGAGAATCCGAACAAAAACCTTGTCATATTTAAAATAAATGCTTGAGCTTTTCTATTTATTTCAATCAAAATTATATCCATATCAGGCGATGAAAAGAATGTACTAGCCAAACCTGATGCATAAACTTCAATGATTGTCATCACTTTGTTGACTTCTTCATCACTCGCTGCCAAATCGTCAAAGCAATAATCAAAATCGTCTGCTTCAAATATCCTGAGTAACTCTTCATCAATAAATTATTTGATAACGAAATTTCGGTCTTCTTTCCTTTTTTGTCACGAAATCTGTAGAATTGTACATAAACCAAATGTCGACGCCACACTGCAATACATATACAATTGGTTTGCTGAACAATATTTTTCCAAGCTAATCACCGCTACATCTGAGAAAAAGGAATTGCTGTGGGGAAACACGTTTTTGCGTGCCTGGGGTAATTACATATCCCGCTTGATCTTATATGTCATAAAAGGACAGCGTGGGGTACCATTGTACCCCAATAGATACAATTGTTCCGATTTTTAAGGAAAATAAAACAATTGCGTTCTAGTTTTGCAAAATACGTAAAAAATGTGTAGATAATATAAAGAAGAAAGGAAATGAGAATAAATTATTCATAAAGTTAAGACAAGAGGACAAGATATTTGGGTACACCGGTACCCCGCAGGGTCTTATGAAGGTTAAGTCAGTTCAATTGAATTCTTACGCTCAAAAGTAAGGCGAAATAGTTTGTAACGGTCCTAAATCTCATTAGAGAAAATTTCACATCATTTCAGTCTTCTCCGATGGGATTTTTTGTTTTATGGCCTTTACACCGTCCTAATGCTGTTTTTAATGCTTCGATTAGTGTTGTTTTTATTCATTGGCCATTCTTGCTCGCCTCCCTTGTATTTATCTCTTAGTCGTGAGCTTTTTCTTGCACTGAAAACAGTCAGGTGTTTAATTTGTAAATTTTAGTTACGTTAGTTAGAAAGTGGGGTTAGTATCTTTCGTTTGTTGTTGTGTCCTATTCCCCTGGTGAGTTGATCTGGCAATCTCATTAGATTAAGTTTGTGTTTACCAGATTGTTAGATACTAGAATTTTATTTCAATTATGGAAATTTAATTGGTACCTTGTTTTTTTATGAATTTTCCTTGCTAGGCTTGAAGGGAGCAAATATCACTCTCTTGGTTCTGGACTAGCAAACAGTGAAGTTGGTTTTGCAAGTTGTGTCAACGTTTTTGTTTGATAATTGAACCTTTGCTTGTGAAAATCCAAGAAAATCTCCAAGTTAAAGTATTCTGTGTTATATTGTGCCAGCTTGGGTCTAGATTATTTTGGTGGATGTGTGGTTTCACTCCATAGATTTTGTGGGATTAGTTTCGACCATCACATGGCGACCAAATCGGTTTGATTGGAAAGATCCATTGAGCATTCCTCGCAGCTTGATTTCTTCGTTACACAAGACAATTTGGGTTGTGTGAGTCAGCGCTAGTGTGTTTAGAGCACTGCAATTACTCACCAGTAATTCTTTGTTTGAATCCGGTGGAGATTAGAGAACTAGACAATTTGTGTGCGGTCTCGATTACTTCGTTCTTTGATACCGACGTATCGGCAACCTATCGTGCTTCCGTGTTCGACTGTCGTACTTGGAGATCCTTTACCATTCTGACAGATTGTCTAAGGATTCCGTAAAGTGTCGTATGTTGTAGGATTTCGTTGTACATTGGCAGCGTGTCCTACGTACAACCCATCTACAACCTGCGAAAGCCTTGTGTCGGTTTGTTGATTGCCCTCTCCGTTACAGACTCTCACTTTTCGTAACTTATACATCACTCAGAACTATTCGAGGTAACGTATTCAATATTGTGTACATTTTTGTTACGGACTACTGTCCGATCACTCCCAGGTACATCGCCGTTTTTATCTTCGTACCGTATCATGAACTCATTTCCGGGTTCCTGCTTTTCCTTGTCAATAACACCGCTTCCGTCTTGTCGGTCGCTATTTGCATGTCTCTATCCTCCAGGCATGTTGTGATGTCCTCCGTCATATCCACCATATCCTGGGTAACTTCCTCTGCTGTACCCCCCACTATTGTTATTGCTAGGTCGTTTGCAAATGCGATCGCGCTCGTCGTCGGTTTACTGCATCCTCAGCACGTCATCGAAAATTATAGTAGTCGTCAATCACGTTTACCATGTAGCCTGGCAAGCCCTTCCTCACCACTTACGGAATCCATATTGGTTTTCCGACAGCCCCCCCCCCCCGCCCTTTGCCATGCGGTCTCAATACTTGCATTATCTTCTGTCTCCAGCATTATCAACCTCGCCTCCTACCACTCCCCTGGGAACCGTCCGCTTGCCAGAGCGTTGTTCATGCATTGTCTCTGTGGTCTTCTCTCGTCTCGCAGGAATATTTTCATGATTGATTCCTGCATTTCCTACTGTTTAGGGCTGGATTGAGGGCAATCTTTAGCTTCTTGGCTACTATTTTGTAGCCGAGACTCCACACATCTTCATCCACCTCTTTGCATAATGTCCTCCATGCTTTATTCTTTTCTTCTTTAATCTTGTTTCTGAGTCTTTTCCTTTGGTATTTATATTGATTCATGCACTCATCTTTCTCTTGTTCTGAGGTAATTCTCCTATTAACGCTCACCATGTTTCTCCTGGACCCGATACATGCCTTACGCAGCTGGCCAATTTCCTTTATCCAGTACTTTTTATGTCCCCATTTCCCGCCAAAGTGACGTAGGTCAGATGAATGTACACAAATATGTAAAGATTGACCCAAAATAACACTAATCCGGTAATCTCGTCAGAAATCTTACATTCTTTAAACACATGTCTGAAATAAAATTATTGCCAATTCGACAATAAGTTTTATGCACAAACCGAGGGATTAGCAATGGGAAATCCCCTAAGCCCGTTACTTGCCAAAATTTTTATGAATAAAATCGAAACTGTTATTCAGAAACACGTGTTATTTAAAAACTGCCTATATTGGTTGATATATGTAGACGATATCTTAGTTTGTTTCAAAGGGACAGATAGACAATTACAATCTCTCTTCATAATTATATTAATTCGATCCACCCAAAAATTAAATTCACTATAGAAAAAGAAGTCAATAAATCAATAAATTTCTTAGACCTTAACATTAATCATTGCAATGGTACCCATGAATTTAGTATTTTTCATAAACCGACACATACAGACACTATAATTCACGCGAAATCATTCCATCGATTGATCGGATGGAATGATTTCTAGCAGCGTTTCACTCAATGCTTAATAGACTCATTAACATTCCCATGTCTACCATAAATTTCGAAATAGAACTCAACTACATTTACAACATAGCTTACAATAATGGATATGAAAGAGTTACGATAGACAATATGGTAGCCAAAAAACTTCAAAATAAAACGCTCACACTTATTTACCCCATAATCAAAGACAACAGTCCTAAAACTTTTTCATGCCTTACTTACATCGGTACACCCTCAATAAAAACAAAAAAAAGCTCTCCAAAAAATTAATAATAGAGAAGACCCCGGGCAATGTAGTAATTGTCAGCCATCACCTTTAATGATTCGATAGTCTTTATTGCCTTATCCTTTAAGCAAGACTTCAAATAATGAAATTTATGAATGGCTAATAGTTGTTCATTTTGATCGACTAGAGCTGAAAAGGTATCGTAAAAGGAGGTCCAGTCGGCATATGAACCATCGAAAGACGGCAATGTTAATTCTGGTAATTTAACTGGAATTGATTTATTGAATTCATTATTAGAATTCGAAATATTGGAATTTTGATTTTGTGATTTATATTTGTCTTCCAATGTGCGTAATTGTCGTAATATGTTATGATAGTCTTGATCAAAGGTCGTACCTTGCTCAGCACTAGAATCTTGATTCAGAGAGGTTTCCAAATCTTCGATTTTCATTTGAATTTCAAAAAAATCATCGTATATAGGTCTTAATTTTGTTAAACGTTCTTGAATTTCAATTAAACATGTTAAGTTTGGTAAAGCATTTTGAGCTATTGTTAATTTGCGTTTTATAGCTCCTCGCTTCATATTTAATGATGAAAGTGTCTCGGCAGCCATTGTTTACTTACAATTATTGTAATGCCAAGATCGAATTAAATGAAAGTGGATTTGAACTGCACTTACCGATATAAAATCTGATGTCCATTCTGCAGAGGTTGTCCTGGTCGTGAAGCTTCTTGTTGCTGTTCACGCTGCCTAAGGACATTCTTGTCGTGGAGTTTTTGATGGAGTTTGATACGTTGTAAAAACACGTTATTATGATAATACACGAGAAATCCGGCTCGAAGGACCAAAATGTTGTGCGTAAATCAAAAGTCGTATTGTTTGTATATGTTTATTGAATACACGCTGATAATTTTGCCGATCTCTCGCGTATCTTCGACTTACTGCTTGATCTTAAGCTGTCAAGCTCTGAATTATAAGTGCTCGTTTAGTCCGAAGACTAAACGAACGTAATTTGAAAAAAGGTGGGGGTAGGGTGTAAACATGCAGACGCCTCGACCGAGTTTAGGTAAACTGAACAACTACTTTATTAAACACTTTTCCGTTCGTGATGGATTTTATGGTTCACCATATCGAAGGATTATTATATGAACTATGTGATCAATACAATATGATAACAGTTATTATACTTATTTAATCTGCTCTAATGACTTTAGAATTTATTTGTTTTATGAATTTGAACACATCTACATCATAAGGATCATAAGGAAATTGTTATTATAAAAATATATGAGCTCTGTATAAACTTGCGTTTCTGATGCAGCATTTATAAAAAAAAATCATTCAAATCAGAAGCTGTTATCTGATATGTATATAAATATTTTCTTTTTCTTCTTGTATACCTCAGTCGCGCATTTTTCCATAAGGTTTTTTTGACTTGGTTTATTAATTGTATTTATTTTATATCGCATATTTTTTTCTCGTTTAGTAGGGAGTAGAAAAAGTATAGTGTGATGCATAATAATAGTAATAAATACGAGCAAATGTCATTTTTAAATTACTGTAGGTTTGTACAATGTTTTTTAAATTATATCCAGCTCAAAGGCTAATTGGTATAATATTAATATTTCAGTAATTAACGAAATCGAAGTTCATATTTTGCGCACGTGGAGGGTAGTAGTTGGATATAACATATAACTATAACAAATAAATGCCTACGAACATATTTGAAGAGAAACGTAAATGTAGTATTACCACATTACGTTCGCTCTAGTAAAGTAAAACAACGTTGGAGGGGAAATCCGAGTTTTAAATTCGTTCGCTCAGTGTTTGTTCGTTACTTGTTTGTGCATGTGCTGTTATCCGTAGGTGTTTGTTGCGCGTTGTATACGTAATATTTGTTAATAAAGACATATTTGTGATAGTTTATATAAATATTGTTAAACACATTGCCGTTCATTCAAAACTTTCAAAATCGGTAAGTTTATGTCATGTATATGAATGAGATTACAGTACAGTTTTTATAGATAGGTACATAACCATGTTGTGAGCGAACCAGTCACATTTAATTTCAATTACATATTTGGAATTAGTAGACGAATTTAAACGGTATTATTTTTTCCGAACAATGTACTTGACATTTCACATCCTTACATTTCAATTCAATGTCCTTATGAAAACGTTGAGCTGTATCTACTTGAGTGAAAGCTGTAACTATTACATGTTGTAGTAATACCTCGTAAATTTGGCGAATGTTTCAGTCCAAAAAATTTAACGTCTCATAAAACGCTGACGATAATTAACATGTGTGGTTGACATTAATCTCATGTTAATGACCATGAATGCTGCAAGCCATAACAACGAAAAATAATTCAAACCACTGATCTTGTTTTCTTTAATGTTTGAATTGATTATAAATTATAAGTAACCAATGTAATAAATTACGAATTTCATGTTTAATTGTACATATTGAATCACATGAATGTTATTGAGATAGTACCTACTGAACACACACATTTTTATGTACAGGAACTACTGTGTTTTGTTAAAAGCCTATAGTTCTTGCACTAATAAACTGTCATTGATACATGCCCACATTCCATTATGGTGGGCGTTGGTCCGTGTGATCAAGGCCGCGATAAAGACTCCATGTACTTATTCGATAGTGGACCTAAGGTTCTTCCGCCTCCGAATCATTATCTCAATATAATGTAAATTTTCTTTACTATACATATATACATCCAATTTAATGAAGTTGAATTTATTTCGATTATGATGAGTGATGAGTGATGAGTTTGATTGAAAATAGCATTTATACTGTTTTACATATTTGACAAAATTGTATTCTAAGTTTGTCGTAGATTGTTGAAACGGCTATAAAACTGCTATCGAACAGAGTATAAATTTAATTTGGCCCCCATAAGAAAAAATGTTGTCTATCTTATCTCAAAAAAAGGTAAGTCGGACGAAGATTCCGGCTGCATGATTAAATTCGAAATAGTGTTACACAAAACTGGAAAAAATAAGTCCGCTACAGTTATAAATAATAATAGTAAAATATATAACAAAAGAAAAAAAAT
This sequence comes from Lethrus apterus, assembly GCA_018397195.1. NCBI lineage: Eukaryota > Metazoa > Arthropoda > Insecta > Coleoptera > Geotrupidae > Lethrus > Lethrus apterus. The sequence goes on from JAFFZR010001752.1 coordinate 24,692, forward strand.
GGCACATTTTCATTTTTTATGATGGCCCAAAAAATATCCAACGTTTACCATGTTTAACCGATCTTCTATCTCTTATTGTTTCTGAGATAACATTGGTGGGCCAAATTAAGTTGACACAGGTTGATTTTAAAATGCGTCCCACTATTTTATGAATTTATGAGATGATAGTTGATCTTACCATAAACCCAAATCTTCAAAAACGAATTGAATTTAAATTTGAGAAAATGTTTATAATTTTTTTGTGGGCATACAATGCGTCGCCGTCAATGACGCCAGTGTGCGCTAGTTACACTACACCAAGTGCTGTCACCTCGTTGACATACAGAGTGAGCCAAAAAGAAAGAGGACAAGTTGAATTTCGGACCAACAATTTTACTCAGTTGGCAAAACTAGTTAGACAGCTCTTAGAAGCCATAGGCGTGTCATAAAGTTTTCTAGCAGTGTTAAAAGTTTCAACACTTTTTATCAACATACTATAAAAATCTGTATTCTGGTATGTTTCATTAATAAAAACCTAAATTAATTAAAAAAAAAGAAAACATGTTTATTGGCAACAGAAATTTATACGTGCAAAGTGCATTTATAATTCTTAAACTTAAATATACTCATAATTAAAAAAGGTATCTTGCATCTATTTAAATATTACAAATGATGTTCCAAGTGACCACCATCATTGGCTAAACATACGTTCACATATCTTTTAATGTTATCCAATACATTTATTGTTATTTATTTTTTTATTTATTTATTTTGTATTTCCCTAATGGTCGCACTTTTTAATTTTTCTAATGTATGTAAATGATTTTTAAAAACAAAATTAATACACTAAGCGATTATGAGTCGGTTGTTGAAACGAGCTTTATACAGGCTCCTGCATATTAGCTCCATTCTTCCATTTCTCATTTTCTGTTACACTTAGAGATTTCTACCAAAGACAGCGTTTAACTAGAGATAAAGGAGCATTTAAGGAAATTATTTTTGAATATACAGGATGTCCCGAAAAAGATCTGTGTGGTCGCGTGCCATTTTTTTATATGGGACATCTAGTATCTGTTTGCACAGTTCGAAGTGTTTTGGGGGTATCTATTGACATCTAACTTTTTTTAATCAGATTCATGCATAAATGTTGCAACATATGGGGATTTTTTTTTTTTATTATTGAAATAAGGCAAAATTCGTTTTGAGGTATAGGTTCAACATGTATTTATATTTCTGATTTGTCCTATAACCACTGTGATCTTCGTGGACCAATAAAATATTATTATTATTTATTCAAAATATAACAGGTAGATACTGTAACCGGCATATATATTGGCGAGCGGTGGGGGTGAGTTGACCCTGTTTGGGTGAGTGATTGCACGCTAGTAATTGAGTGAGTAATGCCCAGTTGCACCAAGCCACGATTAATTAATCCGTATTACTTTCTATAGAAACCATTGTCATGACTATTGTTATAATAATTGTTCCTATAGAAAATAATCGGAGATTAACTAATTTGCGCTGGTGCAACTCGGCCTAAGTGTTAGACCTGACTTGACTGAATTAAATTCGTTCAGAGCGCATCTCCATCCTTCTTCAAATTTCGTTCCGGGTGCAATACTAACGTACCAACCCGATAATTAGAAAATATAGAGATATTGTGAGAGAACTACAGCTGAAAAGTAATGTAAATCCTTTAATTTACCGTATCTAAATATTTCGCTCTCTTTATCTTAACATAACCGGTGTTTTTTTTTTTTAGAGGTATAGAACTTTAAAATGAAATAAAACACATAAAAATCATGGTCATGGCCATGGTATTGGCATTATTGAAAAGATAATGTTATGCCATTTGTGTTTAAATATGATTTCTTAGGACGCTGCTTGTGCTTATAGCTTAATTGTATCGAAATTAGTTGCTACTGTTACACAATTATTGTCGTTCCACTTTACGACTAAAATCTTATTTTTTGATCAAACTGGGAATCATATGCACCGCGTCCGTTTTTTTCTAACTCCTTAGTCACTTTCAGACGCAAAATAGCTTTTAGGGTTTTCTACCACAGATAACATTTGTGTAAATACTGTAGTTCCCAGGGGACTCTTCTGTAGGGTTTTTCCACAGTACAGTGAGACATTAAAACAGTAACCATCAATTCCGCACATATTCCATAATTTATAGCCAAACCTGATGCGTTTTGCCTTTACAAAATGTTTCAGAGAATGATGTCCGTAGTATCGAATAATTATTTCGTCAACAGATAAGTTTGCATCATACACACTCCATTCAGCATAAGCGGCGCAATTTTGATAGTTTGTCATGCTTATTTACATTATCTTTAGAATTGTCTTGAAAGTGAGTAAGGGACTTTATCCCTAAATATGCATTGCGACTCAAGGTATTTCGGAGTAAGAGTATTCCTAAATCGTTGTCATCAGACCAGCAGTCCCTTTCACTTGGTAATGTAAAATACCTGGAGAATATCAAAAAACCAAGAAAAATTTTGATTTCATCTACAGTTATACTAAATGTGTTCTTATTTTTTTTTTTCATACCTTATGTTCTCCTATACAACTATTATATTATAAACACCTTTATCAAAAAATTCACCGGAAACATCGATAGGCGTTGCCTCCCCTAAAGTCGCCTTTCGCGCTTCAAACTTTTGATTTGGCCTGTCTTCCATTGGGGCAAATTGATATTCCGGAGAAATATTTTTCCAATCTGATATTATAATTGTCTTTGTAACGTTACGTCTTTTCGCTCGTAAAAGGGTATTTGTAAGTGGTGATAGGTTACTCGCACCAGACGTTGCAGGGCCAATTCTTGCAGCCAATTGTAAGTTGTCTTCGTCGACGTCATGTTCATCGAAAGTCTCAACGACATCATCTTCATCATCGATATAATTGATTTCGGTACCCCCTGGGACGTCACTGACAGTAGGGATGCTAAGTTCATCATCATCAAATCCTTCCTCATCCGTCAACTCATGGAATGTTACGGCACACATGTAGATTAAAACGCACTCGGTTTAATCACTCACGAATTAATAACGAACGAAATAACTAAATAAAAATAAAATAAAACTCATTTGTAAGACCAGGTGGCAGATGTACCGGGCCGGAGAGGCAAGATGGCGGCGATTGGTTGCGGGGGAATCATCGATATTTATTTATACACATATCAAGAAATATATACAAACAATTATTCTATCCGTTACAATTTACAATTTTGAAAATTTAGCAGTCCAAAACACGACATCATGTGGCAAGGCTTTATATCTGCCTCAAGTTGTTCTGAATATACAGGCTGTTCAAAGTTATCTGCGCACTATTGCTATCTTCGTTATTTTTGGAGCTACAGAGTCGGTTAAATTAGCAAAGATTCAGTGATTTTTCCGCTGATTACAATGCTTCACACAAAAAAAACAATTGCGCATCACATTTCAGAGCCAACTCAGATAATTACATTTTTTAAAATTGAACAGCCTGTATATTTATGTAGCAGTCGGTAGAAAATGAAATTTTGCACAAAATCTTCTTATACTACTATAACCCAGAAATGAAAAACAAAAGAGCTACGACGACATTAATACAGGTCACCGCACATGGGATAACTTCGTTAGTAGAGAAGCTACAGTGTTGGTCAATACATCA
>JAFFZR010001753.1:0-28201 GCA_018397195.1 Lethrus apterus
AAAACGGGCCCGAGACTATAGCGGCTTCAATTGTGATTCAATCACCAACAAACCATATATATTATTAAATGGGACAGTCTTAGCTACAACTTGGCGAAAAAAAATTCTTTATTAAACACCTTCATTTATTTGTTATGACGTCATCGCCATTTTTTTTTTTTTAAATGGCAACCTATATTTTTTATTTGTTATTTCGGTATGATTTTTAATTCTGTTTTCAACGGTATACAAATTTAAATAGGTTGCATAAGAAAAAAATCAAGAAAAACGGCCTTACAATTTTAATAGAAAGATGAATGAAATGAACAAATTAATCCAACTAATCCACGATACGGGAAAATGTTACTAAGAAAAGTCGTTCATAATAAGAAATTGTGGCCCTATACAAAATTTCAGAAAGATCTACCTACTTTGATCAAATCGTCTTATTTTGTTTAATCACGGTTTGATCATGGTAGGTAGATCTTTCTGAAATTTTGTATATGGCCACAATTTCTTATTATGAATGACTTTTCTTAGTAAAATTTTGCCGTATCATGGATTAGTTGGATTAATTTGTTCATTTCATTCATATTTCTATTTTCTTGATTTTTTTCTTATGCAACCTATTTAAATTTGCATACCGTTGAAAACAGAATTAAAAATCATAACGAAATAACAAATAAAAAATATAGGTTGCCATTTAAAAAAAATGGCGATGACGTCATAACAAATAAATGAAGGTGTTTAATAAAGAATTTTTTTCGACAAGTTGTAGCTAAGACTGTCCCATTTAATAATATATATGGTTTGTTGGTGATTGAATCACAATTGAAGCCGCTATAGTCTCGGGCCCGTTTTGTAGAACGGACTGTATTTATTGCTTGATAAAGATTACGAAACACATTTTTATATTTATTATATTTGGTGTGTTGTAATAAATATATTTTATTGCACAACTCGAGTTTCAATTTGGTTGCACGCTCAAGAAAGAAAAAAAAAAGATAAGAAATTAATAAACACAATAAATTAGGAATCTTGCTTAACGATCAGACAGAGGTTAACAATTCGCCTTTATTAAATTTTACTTTTCATAATGACTAATTGATAACCCTCCCCCTCTTCATAATTCGTCACACCGGTATATATATAAGTTGTTTTTCTCTGCATTATTGTACATTCATCTACCTGAAGAAGCCACTGGTGAAACAATTGCCGTAGCAATACAACAAATAAAGTAAACCTAACAATTATTGTTTTTAATTAGTGATATATAATAGTAACCTCAAGTAAGATTATTAAAAAAATACCATTTTGTAAAAGTCCTTCTATTTCTATCCATTTTGTAACATAGAAACCAATTATTTATTTATTTATTTAATAAATATAATACAACATATTAACTCTTTTGTTTTGTTTATAGTTATAAATTCTGTATAATTTCTTTTTTGCGTTGCTGATTCTTATGATTCTTCTATTGTGCACTATTTTTCTCTGTTAACAAAATTTTTCTGAACATTCGTTGATATCTTTACGCTGCAATACTTGCACACATATCAACAAAATATTCATTAATTTTGATTCATTGCGTATTTTTCAATCATACCATACCGGTGATAGGAAATGGTGGGCAGAAAGAATATCACCGAAAAATATCATACCCGGAAAGATATTATTGGACAAATTGGCCTGTTATAGATTTCATCATGCCACCACCATATGCGGCGTTTTAATTGTTGTTTTAATAAAAATATATATATTTTTGCCGCTGCTATTCCTATATTCATAGAAAATAGATAGGTCGAGAATGAAGCAATTTTATCAAAGCTATTTTATTATCTGTTTTTAAAATTACATTTTTAAACTTATAAATGTTATCTGTTATCAATTACCCTTGACTAAGGCAGAAAATTATCACACACAAATATAAAACAACATTCCATAAAGCACAACTTTATTTATATTTTTGATTGAATTTTAGAGGAAATTGCTGCAAACACAATAATATTTATTATAATCGAATAAATTTTAAAGTAGTAAAATAGATGAAAGGAATATTCAAAATATTAAATTATTGAATGTTCAAAAAATCCACCATTAATCTCTGTTAAAATCAAAAATGAGTTATTATTATTTTTTCATCATTTATTATCATTATATGTTAATACATTTATAGTTTTATTCCTTTTTCATATGAAATCATTTCAATTTAAAAATGCTTTCCTTACTTTATGGAAAAAATATATACATAATTATAAAATACAGCTTTAGAGATTCTTTTATCAAGAACAGGCTTAGGGCATAGGTTAGAAGTTATTGTAACATAATGTAACATCCAAAGTGAAAATTGTGACGGGACGTCGATATTTGGACATTTTGGAATATGTAATGCTATTGTTAGAGGAAATAAATTTAGAAACTAGAAGGGAACTTTCTTCAACATCATTGCCCTTCTGTCTTAGTTCTCGTTCCAGTTTCTGGAAAAATTCATTGATCCCTTCGATACAGCTGAACATCTTTATTTTTTATTCTCCGTTTCTAAAATATAATTGTTTAATGTACCATATTTAAGTAAACAGATGGTTGAAATCAAAAATAAAATGACATTTTTAGCTACTAATTCGACGCGATTTATTTCATTTTAATGAATTCACGACATAGTTGAGAAGTACATAAATGTAATTAGGTAATTATTATTTATTTTAACCCTCCTCGTCAATATTGTAGAACAAACACACAAATGAATTACCAAATGATTAATGAAATGTGTTGTTAAAGTTACATATAAATTAATACTTACCTTTTATTCTTGAGCATCAACAAACATATTCAACCAAGAATTTGACACTAATAATATTTACATATAAAGTTATTTTATAACCTTTAAATTAAGAAATAATAAAATTCGAAGGTTTCATATTTTTCACTAAAATTGTTTCACCATACAATGGGTTCATCAGGTGGATGATAAGTTCATCATCATGGTGAAACAATTGTAGTGAAAAATAAAACATTTGAAACCTTCGAATTTTATTATTTCTTAATTTAAATAATGGAGTTTCAACAAGTATCCTCTTCGTCAATCAATTATTATTTATAACCACCTGAATATTTAACTTTTTGCTGTAGCTTAACGTATTTCATTTAAAAAATGCGTTATTGTCATGATAACTACACGACATTTTTTTACCTTTTTCAGACATGGGATGCTGGATATGGGCATCGTTAATAATGGTGGTCATATGCTGGATTATACTGTGGAATATCAGCTCGGTTGCACGTTACTATCTAAAATTTACTATATTCTGTCTTGCTAGTGTAGTGTCGTCAACAACGCCAATACCTTTAATGCTCTTTAAACCACGGGATAGTAAAAATGCTTTGTAAGTAAATTAATACTTTGTACTTACTAGATATTAACAATTTATAATGTGCAAACAATTAAAAAAATATTGTTATATAAATTACAAAATGTTGTATCACTAATTTACATATCTGTATGGCCGTGGAAGCTACTGCTTAATCGTATTAACACTACTATGTCAGTGATGTTTATTTTGTTAAATGTAACGTTATTACTAGTAGAGTAGCCCTCCTGATTTAGCAACTTATTTTCAGATAAAATGGGCAGCGTAATTTGAATTTTTCAGTTCTAAAGATTTAATTTTTTTACTGAAGTCAGTAAAATAAATGACAGGTAGTCAACGTAACTTATTTGTAAATATGGCGTATCTGAAACAAACTAATTAAAATTGTATGTAATTAGGATGACATATGCGATTTCATATAGTAATTAAAAATTAATCACCTATTCATTAAATGAAGTATCTAAAAAGTCCAAAAAGACTGCTAAAATATTGTTTCATTACACAGTATACGTATATTATATGAATTATCTCGCCCAATAATGATGAATAACTATGCGATATTTAAGAAAACTTTCAAAAATTCTCATTTTTTCTTTTTTTTTGCAGATTGCCTGCAGCTGGTTTAAGAATTGCCGCTAAGTTTATGGGTTTAAGTGTTAAAATTAACGGGAAGGAAAACATTGTTAAAGATAGTGGATGTGTAGTTGTAATAAATCATCAAAGTGTTATAGATCTTATTGGTAATTTTTTAATAATTTAGCTTCAATTTCATTGATTCTTATATGAATATCAACTTAAAAATCAATTATAAATTTACAACTAAAATTGTTATAATTGAGTTTCTTAAATACGTATGTAAAATATCAGATATTCTAAACTAAGTCTTTTAATAATCTTGAAATCGCCTTTTTTACAACAGATTTTTGTTTTCTTGTTTCAGTGTTGGCCGAATTATGGCCAATTATGGATAGGTGTACAGTGATTTCGAAAAAGGAAATATTTTATGCTTGGCCTTTCGGTTTGGCAGCATGGTTGTGGGGAACAATTTTTATCGACCGACTGAATTCTGAAAGGGCACAAAATACCATCAATAGCACAGGAAAAATTATAAGAGATAATAAGTCCCGGGTACTTATGTTTCCCGAGGGTACGAGAAGTTTGAAAGACAAGCTTTTACCATTTAAAAAAGGTGCCTTCCATTTAGCAATTGCTTCTCAATGTCCTATACAACCAATAGTTGTTAATAGGTACACATTTTTAGGAACAAGCAGATTTGACGATGGTGAGTTCGACTTTTTATTCTTTATTCTGTTAAAATAACTGTTTTGTTTTTTAGGTGTAATTGAAGTAACAATACTACCTACAATTGAAACCAAAGGATTGGTCAAAGAAGATATTAGTACCCTGATAGATAGGACATATAATATTATGTCTGATTATCTTGAAAATATATCTAATAGTCCAAACAATAATATAGATAATTCTAAAGACAATTAGACTAAATTTATTTAATTCTTTTTTCATTATTTATACGATTTATATCTGTTAAATAAAATATTTTAATTAATTCATTTCCTTTATGTACAGGCGTTTTCAAAATGCTGAAAATCCAGCTAAATATAACATTCAATAACCACATTTTATAAAATTGTGCTTGAAAATCGTTCATATCATATTATAATAATATGTGCATTTCTACCTATCCTAATGGCGAACAATTGTTCACCGCTTTACACGCTTTTTTACACGTCGTTCGTCCATAGATTCCTCAAATTGATTATAAATATTTAACGATGTATTGGGAGGATTCTACGTAAAGTACTTATTCCGTAACCGTTCCATAAAAAAAAAAAAACTATCGTAAATAATAGTAGTTTACGTTACAAGTGTGTGAAGTGGTTCATTAAAAGCGAAGAAATATTTGCAGGTGCAACCATTTCAGCTATAGCTACACTTTGCCTCCGATTGTCAACGCTATTCTCATCAACACCCATTTGGAGTAAGATAGTACACAGCGTCAAATGATCATCTGTGTCGAAGGCTTTACTGCCTTTATTATAATCTAGTAAGACGCGAACCGTAGCCAGCCCACGATCAGTTGCCTTTATATGTCATCACGTCATCAGTTACCTTCCATAAAGCAGTAGTGCAGCTGTAACCTGATTTAAAGTCAGACTGATGAATAGGCAATAAGCTATTTCTTATCTAAGTAGTTTTTAATCTGCTCTGTATTGATTCTTTAAAAAAATTTCGACATTGATGAAAGTATACTAATCGGGCGCAAGTTTGTAATCTGCAGGTTGCTTAACTTTAGGGATCACTAGTACATTTTTCATTCTTCGCGGAAGGCAGATCTTTATATACAAATGTTTATAATGTGTGTTAGAAACGGTATTTTGAAGGGGGGGGCAACATAATTTTAGCATTGATTATAGGATAATACCAAAAAATACGGTATTAAAAGCAAAACAAGAATCGTGGAAGAAATTCGGTCAGAAAAAGGAAGAAAACTTTACAGGAAAAACAATAAGAATGATATTAATTATATCAGAAATATAAATAAAGAACTATTAACCAATGAAGAGGAAATGATGCAAAGATGGCAAGAATACTTTAAAGAACTATTAGAAGGAAAAGAAGAAGATAACGAGACGCGAAACATTTGAAGAAGATAATATGCAGAGTTTTCCAATAAGAATGATAGAACTTTAATATGAAATAAAACAGAAAATACGTAACTGAATTTCTTGCTTCATTTTAAAGTACATTCGATAACATTATGTTTTGAGCAATGTACAATATATCATTCAAGTTGGCACTGGTGTATTCAAGATACATAATTTTCCATGACTCGGTGCAACATATCAGGCTAAATCCCATGAATTGTGTGTTCAATGTTTCTTTCCAGATCATCCAGCGTTTCTGGTTTGTTTCCATATACCTGCAATTTTACATAACTCCAAAGAAAATAGTCCAGTGGCGTTAAATCGCATGATCTTGAGGGCCGGTTCGCCAAATTTTTCCACCCATAAATTGATGGTATCGCCATCATTCGTCGCTCGTTCTGTTGGAACCACATCTCATTCAAGTTCATATCATCCAATTGCAGCCACAAAAAACGGTTTTCATTGACCGATAACGATGTTTCTTTCATCATTAAAAAAATAAGGTCCAATGATGGACGCATCCGTGTCCTAAACCGCACCATGCAGTTAGCTTTTGTGGATGTAAAGATGTTTCTTCAATCACGTCTGGGTTGGATTCGTCCCAAAAACAGCAATATTGTTTAGTGACGAAGCTATTCAACCAGAAGTGGGCTTCATCAGTAAAGATGATTTTTTTCTGAAAATGTTATCAGTTTCCATTTGCTCTAACGTCCAATCGGAAAATACACGGCGCAACCGGTGGTCAGAGGTCCGTTCTTGGGATAAAACGATCTTATATGGAACTAAATGCAAGTCTAACAAAACTAACTACTGAATTACTTGCAGCTTTTAATTCTGAACTGAAATTTCGATGTTGATCTAAAATAATCACGGACGATAATATTTGCAATAATTCAATTTTACACATAAAATTCCTATGTCGCAGATCTAAATCAACACGGTGTATAGTAATGCTTAAGAAATATATGCCCAAATATAGCACTGATGTTTTTATTCTTTTCTCATGGATTTAGGAAAAGATCATTTTTAGCTAATTTTTAAAATGTACAATTTTTCCATTAAAACAGTATTTACTTAATTTATTTAAATACATACACACCAGTCCTACATAAAGCTTGTTCATTTCAAGCTGGTGCAGAAATTTTTGAAAATGTGAAAGTGTGCTTCATCATACGTAACGGTCAAAATTGAGTTTAAACGTGGTCATGTCCACAGCCAAGATGAAGACCACTCTGGGCGCCGAAGAAGTGACTACCACGGAAAGGGTCGATAAAATCAATAAATGGCCAATACGTTATGCTAGCCTTTTGAATCAATTACACCAAAATATTCGACAAAAAAGGCCAGGTTTAGTTCTTAAAAAGTTGTTATTTGCCATCAGGATAACGCACGTCCTCACTCCTGTGTTATTGCAGTGGCTAAAATCGACCAGATTTTGCTCCATCAACCTTCATTTATTCTCAAATTATTCCTGGACAGATATTTTCATCCAATGGACGCCTATTTTCCAGACCTTGAAGAAAAGTACCTCCCGCGATGGGACCAAAGCCTTAGATCATTTCAGGACGAAATATATTAAGCGCTTAGGAGACTATGTCAAAAATAAAAATAATTTTGACAACATAAAGTGGGTCTTTTATTGCCAGGCTAACCAATATCATCCCGCCCTCATACAATAAGCCACCACAAACTTTATCAGATCATTGTGGTATTCAATAGAGGTATAGTGCCCATATCGTGATGATTTTTTTTACTTAGTATTCTTTTGGGAGAATACGTTTAAAAGCTCTACGAAGTTGTACCCATTACTCAATTCGACCTTCCTTTTAGCATGTCATTTTTATTATCTAACGTACACGATGGATTATTTTGGTTTCTTTGTATTGCAGTTTAGGCAAAGTCGAGACGAAAGCTTATGCCATTGCTCATTAGTGTTTGTACAATATGTTTTTTTATATTCTTCAATTTCTTCAAACCATAATTTACAAATGTAATATGCCACTTGTTTCTCCTGAAAATATAGTATTTGGTTCAAAATCAACAACAGAAACAATATAGGGAGGTCCATAAAAAAATTATTATGCATTATAATGTTTAATTTTATCGCAAATAACTTGCTCTGTTTATTGTAAATCTTGCTTTGGCCTCTTGTTTCTCTTAATAAAAAAAAAAAATAAATAAATAAAACAAAAGAGAAAAAATATGTGTCTTATTAATTATGTTTTTATTAAGTATATATTTTATTTAAAATTTATAAATTATTTTTAAAGAAGTAATTGTTATTTTATACATTTTTACAAAATGTATTCAATTACTAAATTTTAAATAAAATATACAGGGTGAGTCATAACGTACAGAGGAGGCTAAAAGGGTAGTAAGAGTAGACCAAAATAAATATCTTTTCTTAGTAAACTTTTGACCAAAAGACAGTAACCAGAAAGTTACAGCAATTTAAAGTTAAATCGATTAATGATCATTCTGTACAAACTATGCTAGTAATTGACATTTTAAATTTAAACTGAAGATACCTGATTGTTATTTAAACAATGTAAAATTAAAAAAATTAAAAACATAAAAGTAGCAGCTATTTAATTGTTTTTAAAATGCTTAAATAAAAAAAAACACTGATTCCTCATTAATATCAGTGGTATTCAAAAAATGGGCGTTAAATTTTAAAAATTTTAAACTGATGCAACTTTCTTGTTATTGATCTTTGGTCAAAAGTTTTCTAAGAAAAAATATTTATTTTGATCTTATATTACTACCCTTTCAATCTCCTCCGTACGTTATGACTCACGCTGTATAAAAACATAATTAAAAAGGCACATTCCCATATTTTTTCTTAATATATTTGTAAGTATCTTTATCTTCTGTTTTATTTTTTATTATTATTATTAAGAGTAACAAGAGGCCAAAGCAAGATTTACAATTTTTATTTTGAAGTAAGTCTTTAACCAGGTAAGAAACTAATAATAGTAGTTTACGCTACAAGTATGCTTTCGCATACTCGTTTCATAATGAACCACTTCACGCACGTGTTGCGTACACTATTTTATCTACGACCATAAATATGAAGAAGAAAATTACCGAAATTCATTAAATATGTTAAATGTCACCTGCAATGTTATGTCTGTCCCTAAATGTTTCATAGCAACGGTGTCAACAAGTACGGACATTTTGCCGTGGTTGCCGTGGACACATAATTTACTTTAGCGCACTTGTGTTATAATGAATCCATTATATCACTTGTGTTATAATGAATTACTTTACGCACTGTTTGGAGTGCGAAAAAGCCTACGGTCGTAGATAAAATACTATTTAACCCTTTTAATGGGCGAAACTAGCCCGTTAAAGCCGTATAATCAGCATATGATACGACTTTTTTTGTTGCTTTTTGTAAGAAACAATTCATTTTTTTATGTATTAACTTTTCTACTTTAGCGTACGGTCTACCTGACATTTTTCACTATACCATCTAACAGGGCATTTATAATAAAAAACAATGAACAATGGTGCTTTATAATTTATTTTATCTACAACCGGTACATAAAATAGACTTTTTCACACTCCAAACAGTGCGTAAAGTAATTCATTATAACACAATTGATATAATAGATTCATTATAACACAAGTGCGATAAAGTAAATTATTTGACACAGTGTCCACGGCAAAATGTCTGTACTTGTTGACACCGTTGCTATGAAACATTTAGGGACAGACAACATGACACTGCAGGCGGCATTTATATTTAACGAATTTCGGTAATTTTCTTATTCATATTTACGGTTGTAGATAAAATAGTGTACGCAACACGTGCGTGAAGTATCATTAAAAAACTCATATGCTTACTCGTTTCATAATGAACCACTTCACGCACTTGTTGCGTAAACTACTATTATTATACGAGATACTTATATAAACTTAATAACATATACATAGAAAAATATTTATTTAAACCTTTAAGCAAATGTAATCAAGGTGTGATTGAAAATTGAAACAGTTCGTTAGGAACGCCTCTCATTTTTTTAATGCGTATTTTGGATTCACTGATTCCCTTAATAATTTACAGATATCTAATATAAATATTAAAATATTATTTATATATCTGACCAACAGATGGCATAGACCGCAGATTACTGGTAAACCGCATGCTTAAAGTAGCACCAAGTATTCTATTGTAAAACTTCTATATTTATGTAAGATAATTTTAAACATACATATAGTAGTATTATTTTATGAAAGACCTGTCACGTGACATTATCTGCGCGAAAGTCAGTAGAGGTGGAAATGTCCAGTGGCGTATCGTAACTAATTTAACCAGTAACAAAATGTTATATTTTCATAAAGTAACTATTGTAAATTTAAAATTTAACATTAAAAACTTCCAAATTTAAACTGGTTTTGCAGGTGATGTGACAGGTCATTCATAAAATAGGTCTGTTTGGTATCCTGAACTGGTGCAGGAAAGTGTACAGGTCTGCTCCAACAAACGATTCCAGATTTTTTCGACCTACCATAGAGCGAATTTCAGTTATTTGAAGTTAGTCTCCAATGAATTATTTCTAGATGAAATCAGGAACAGATCTAAATGTCTCTTCCAACAAACGATTCGGAACGATTCCGGATTTTTTCGACCTATCTCATAGCAAATTTCATTTACTTGAAGTTAGTCACAAATGAAATTGAACGTTTTTATTGGTAGATGAAATCCCGGGTCGTTTGGAACTGTTTGTTGGAACAGACCTATAATAAACCAAAATTAAAAATATAAAAAGTGTAAATCATTATATTATACTGAAAATATTAATAGCATTCAAATTTAAACGAACATTTTTCTTATCAAAGATTTAATAATTTCTGTCTACACTACGTGACTAATAAACACCTTATGGATTTTTCTATGACATGTACTGTATATCCATTGATTATTGCGCATGCGTCCGTATATTGATTTAAATTTTCTTTACAAAGTGAAGTAAAAAAATATTAACTTAATAGTATATAATAATGAACAATCGTGACTCAATAAAATAACGTACATTTTTCGCTTTTTGAATAGTTATTAAACTAATAACATAAATATTAAATTGGGCGATATCGGTGACTCATGCGCAATCCGTTTATGCTCGGCCATGTTCGTTGGTTTACATTTGTGCACTAGTATTGAGTAAATTAGTGTTTCGTGCGGTGGTTGATAAAATTCCAACCCAACTATGTCTGGAAATACGGGAATGGAGCAACTCATTCCCATTGTAAATAAGTTACAAGATGCTTTCACTCAGCTGGGGGTGCATATGACATTGGATTTGCCACAAATTGCTGTGGTGGGCGGACAATCCGCAGGAAAAAGTTCGGTATTGGAAAATTTCGTTGGAAGGTAAATGATCCTTTTATGCTTTTCTTGAATTATTTTTCTGACAGTGTTCTGCCAAGAAGCTTATTGTTAAAAAATTCAATAAGAAAATCATTATCGACCTGTCAAATTTCATTTTGACAATTCAATTATTGTTCATGTTTTGATTAGTTAACGACTAGAAATCTGGTCAATACTTTGTTTAACTTGTTATTTTTATAACGTAATTGTATATAATGGATTCATTAAAATGTGTGTAATATTGATTTTTAATATAACTGATACTCTTCTTTTCAGAGACTTCCTTCCTAGGGGATCTGGAATTGTTACTCGAAGACCTCTGATCTTGCAACTTATTAATTCAAATACCGGTAGTGTATATTAATATTATATGAAATAACTTGCTGTTTATTGTTCCAGCTTTAACTCAGATAAATACAAACAAATATGTTAAATGCTATTTATGAGTTAAATTTGGTGTATTGCTAAATGTTTTGATTTATAGCCCTTGCTTAACAAATCTCTTACAGAATATGCCGAGTTTTTACATTGCAAAGGCAAAAAGTTTGTTGATTTTGATGAAGTTCGAAGAGAAATTGAAGCTGAAACTGACAGGGTCACAGGAAATAATAAAGGAATATCAAATATACCTATTAATTTGAGGGTTTATTCACCAAATGGTTGTTGCTTTTAATATTGATGACATTATTATTATGTTTTGAATTTTAGTATTGAATTTAACTTTAATTGATTTACCTGGGTTAACAAAAGTGCCAATAGGTGATCAACCTGCTGACATTGAACAACAGATTAAGTCAATGATAATGCAATTCATAAAAAGAGATTCTTGCCTTATCTTAGCTGTTACACCTGCAAACACCGATTTAGCTAATTCTGATGCGCTTAAACTGGCCAAAGAAGTAGATCCACAAGGTAAATTTAGCTTTATGTAAAAATTAGTGTTTTCTGAATGTATTTCATTCATTTTTAATTATCAAATGTTTCATCCTTAAATATATCAAATATCTACCTTATTTTGATATAAAATTATCTGTTAAATTATACTCGTACTGCATTGATAAGTTACAGAATTTTCTGTTATCTTTTAAATAATACTCCTACTCCATTGATAAGTTACAGAATTTATTTTTTATTTTATAGTCTTTACAGAAAGAAAGTGATGTTAATTTAAATTCCAAATTGATGACTTATTGTTGTTACGAGATAAGATATTAAAACATGTTTAGTATTCAGTAGCATGAGAAGTTTATTCATAATAGAAAATTATGTTAAATGTAAAAAGGATAGCAAGCAAAATTATAAAAGCTCCATTTTTAAAATACGTTAGTTGACCATCATAAATATCTCTCAAACTGCTCCGTTATACAGTTGAATCAGTATCAGTGAATCATATCAACTTAATCTGTCCTAATAAATTTGAGTGTTTTTTCCGCATAAAATTTTTTTCATGTGCACATTTAATCCATGTTTTACTAATTTTGACACTAATGACTGTAAGCCAATAATCAGTCCAAAACAAGTTTAAAGGAAATGGTGAATGTGCTATGATTCCAAGAGTCATGTCACTTCATATGGCATATTTTGAGATTTTAAATTTTATTTGAACATTTAAAATTGCTAGGTAGTTTACCTGTCATATATGTCATATATTGTTCTGTAACAACTAATTATCATTTGTTTTTTATTAGGTCGTAGCTTTAAACCTGTATTGTTATGCTTGCATTTTACTTTATGGATTAGAAGTTACATTTATAATAAGTTCAGTTTATAGGTATACATAATTTGTTTGTTTTAATAAATTGAGCTACATTTTAATAGTTTTTTAATACCATAAGTGTGAAAAATATGTACGTTACTAATTTTAATGTTACTAGGTATTAGAACTATTGGAGTAATTACAAAGTTGGATTTAATGGATGACGGTACTGATGCTAGAGATATTCTGGAAAATAAGTTATTGCCATTACGTAGAGGATATATAGGTGTTGTAAATCGTTCACAAAGAGACATTGAAGGTCGAAAAGATATAAGTGCTGCCCTTGGTGCCGAGAGGAAATTTTTCATTAGGTATCAAATCCCAAATTGCATTTGAAGTAAGTTATAGGATATTGTTTTAGTCATCCTTCATATCGGCATATTGCTGATAGGTTAGGAACACCGTATTTACAGAGAATACTTAACCAGCAATTGACTAATCACATTAGAGATACACTACCAGGATTGAGAGATAAATTGCAGAAACAACTGCTTACTTTAGAAAAAGATGTTGAGGAATTCAGATATTTTAGGCCAGATGATCCTTCAATTAAAACTAAAGCTATGCTACAGTAAGTAAAAAATGTTGATGTAAAATTGAGTTATTCATTTATTTTGTTTTCTAGGATGATACAGCAGTTACAGTCTGATTTTGAAAGAACAATTGAAGGGTCTGGGTCAGCTCAAATTAATACAATGGAATTGTCAGGTGGTGCAAAAATTAATCGCCTCTTTCATGAACGTTTTCCATTTGAAATTGTAAAAATGGAATTTGACGAGAAAGAATTACGAAGGGAGATAGCATTTGCTATTAGAAATATTCATGGTATTAGGGTATGTTTTTATTTTGCGATTACTGTGTTGACCTTAATGTATTAAATTGATAGGTTGGTCTTTTCACTCCTGACATGGCATTTGAAGAAATTGTTAAAAAACAGATTTCAAGACTTAAAGAACCATCACTGAAATGTGTTGATCTTGTTGTGCAAGAATTGTGTAACGTTGTTCGTATATGTACAGACAAGGTATATAAAATTACTATATTTATATTAAACAATAAGAAAAAGTAATCAGTTCAGTAACATAAGTGTTTGTTTTAGATGTCACGTTATCCAAGATTAAGGGAAGAAAGTGAACGAATTATAACAACACATATTAGACAGAGAGAACAAAATTGTAAGGAACAGCTTATTGTACTTGTTGAGTGTGAACTAGCTTACATGAATACTAACCATGAAGATTTTATTGGTTTTGCAAAGTAAGTATTTTTTTATTTTGTATTTTATAAATTAAAATCACCTCCAACAGAGTGCATTAAACATTTGGCGACCCCTCCATTGCCTAGATCAATACAAAATAATAATTATGTTTTGTATTTTTTATTTCAAATGTCTCAAAATGTACAAAAATCAACAATATAACAAACAGAAGACAAACAAACAATATACATTCTATCACGGGAACATTCTACAATAGCTAACTTTTTTATTTAAAGAGATACAAAATTAGTTAAATGGACAAAGCTTAAAGTATGTACCTTGCAATGTGCATTTCGCGAATATAGTTATAAAACAAAAGAACATCGCGTTGCTAAGATACAAACATAACGATTAATTTTTTAAATTGAACACTGTATATATTTATATTTTTACCTGTCATGGTTACTCCTTATATCTCTCATGTCAAAAATTTCAAATGGGAAGAGGTGTCGAGTAGCCCATCAAATGATAGGTCCTTCAATTCTCTGTTCGTCATATTGGATTTTTTGACATTTGCAAGTCATTCTGTGGAAAAAATTTATCTTATTTATTTGGAAGATTTTGCATCTTCTTTTAGAAAAATAAAATAATAATCGGTTCATTGGTCAAGATAATAAAAAAAAATAACAGCAATCTTAGGATCAATAAAAAGAAAAAAGAAATTAAAGAAATCGAACTTAAAAGTAAATTAATTAAACTGAGTACAAAAACAAATAAAAAGAAAGCAAATGTCAAAAAAATCAATATGACAGATAGAGGATTGAAAGACCTATCATTTGAGGGGCTACTTGACCCCTCTTCCCATTTGAGATTGTTGACATGGGAGTTGGAGGGGTTAGGGGGTAACCACGACAGGCCTTATTTTTATGTGAAAATGTACCCAGAGAAACATCATTAGACGTGTTTCACGATTTTTGTGAAAATGTAAAACTAACAATGTTATGGAGGCTGGCTCGTTTTAAATGGAATGCACTGTATATTCTATTATAATAAGATCGTTTTTCCAAATAATTACTGAATATTTCTTATAGTGCCCAAAATCAATCCGAAAATGCTGTTAAAACTGCAAGAGGGGCACTCGGTAATCAAGTTATTCGTAAAGGCTACATGTGTATACACAATTTGGGTATAATGAAAGGTGGTTCACGCGATTATTGGTTTGTTTTAACTTCGGAAAGTATCTCTTGGTTCAAAGATGAAGAAGAAAGAGATAAGAAATACATGCTACCTTTGGATGGATTAAAACTTAGAGATATTGAACAGGGTTTCATGTCAAGACGTCACATGTTTGCATTATTTAATCCTGAAGGGCGTAATGTGTATAAGGTAGTGTGCAAATGTTAATAGTCAATTATTTCAATTTTTTGTTTATCAAGTGGTCCAACACTTGTAGCTTGATCTTTTTTTTATGTGTCGATAATTTAACAGGTGGACATTTTTATTTTGGCACATCATTTGTAAGCGTTTATGGTATCTAAGCTCTGGTATCAATGGGAAATAAACTGTGACCTTTAGCGCAACAGTTTAAGTTCCCAAAGATTTTTTTAAATAAATTATTTCTTGATTATATTCTTTATTATATTATTTATTATATTATTTATTTGTTGATGACATACCAAAATAATTCTGAGTTGGGCCTCGAATATTGTCAGTTTATTAAACTGGCGATTTGAACTAAAAAAAAACCTATATTGGCGATTTGAACTATAAACACGTAAGGCCAATAATACCAATACATTTTTTGGACCATTTGATATGAAAGGAGTTTTGCTAATTTCAATTTGTAATATTTTAAATTTTCAGGATTACAAACAATTAGAATTGAGTTGTGAAACTTTGGACGAGGTTGATTCATGGAAGGCTTCATTTCTGAGAGCAGGTGTATATCCTGAGAAACAGACTGAAGTACTCAATGGCGAAGAGGTAGTATATTTTACATTTCATTTCTTGTTGCATGGCACCTATATTATTATACATGTAATTTAGACAACACAAACACACAACTGTTGCTTACTGTTATTTTCTATGTACATTCTCTTTTTCAAACCTAATTATATTAATCAATATTTATTAAAGATCCTGTGATTGTAAGTACTTTTAGTTAAATAAACAACAATTCATACATAATCTAACAAATTTGGTTGGAACTTGAACCGGTTAGAATATAAATATTGTAGTAAATCTACCTAATTTTAGTAAATATTTGTTTCTATACTTTCAGAGACGAGGGGCAAGTAATTCTCAATAGTAGTATCTGGTCAGAATATTTATTTTGATTTGACATTTACCGCTTAACTTTGCATCTTCATTTTATTTGTGAGATATGTTTAGTGGCAGTTTTTTGCATGTACTAATTGTGTGTGTTTGTGTTTTGCTGCAGGGAGACAACTATCAGGTTGGTAATGGTAAAAATTTTGTGGAAATAGTAATATTACCAATCAGTGCTGGGCAAAATTTGATTAAATTAACAATTGATAAGTACAATTAAAATTATCAATTTTTATTTGCTATTGGCAATTAAATTTTTTAATTGCAAAAATTAATTGTCAAGAACATTTATAATTGATTTATTATTAATTGTAATTAAACATTAAAAGTTACTGATTTGTTTTGTAAATAAAATGTTATATTAATATTTCATATAATTTCATAAAACATTTCTTACAAAATATTCAATCTTGGTACGGGTTAGGATATGTTTGAGTATGTTTTTTCTTGGTAGCTTGGCTGAAATCGCGTCAACAATGTCAACGTTTGCTGCCGACATTTCGTGTACTATTGCAAGTGACATGAACAAGCCGACAATTATTTTAAATAAGTTTTGTGTTGTTCTGTTCTGTATGGAATTTAATTAAATAATTGTGTCGCCTTGATGATGTGACTTGGAACAGTGCACGAAACGTCTGCAGCAACCGTCTACTTGACGCGGATAACGTGGATACCAAAATAAACCTTGGACACTGCCTTCCGTGGCAGTGTCCAAGGTTTATTTGTAAGAAATTATGTTTGAATATGTTTTCTATTATTTCTTCTGTCAATTTGGGCCTTCAGACTTTCATTGTATTTTCGTAGGACCATGTGTTTGGGAACCAGATGTTTTTGCATTGGGTCATTAGCATCCACTGAATATGAATTCAGTGTTTATACAGGCTGTCCAGAGTCCAGGGTCCAATGGGGAGAAATATTTGTAATATGCGTTTTACAAAAAAAAGTTATTCTTTATAAAAAATTCTGCTTTCATCAAAACGTCGAAAAATATATTTGGATTTGATTACAGACATACACTTACTAAATTCAATATTATTACAGCTGATACTTTTATTTTTCAACTAAACAACAATCAGTTTTTGTAATAGGCAAGGAAATAAGTATTAATTGTTAACTTAAAACAGACCTAACAACCACTATTCAATATAGCTGCTTCCAACTTGTATACATTTTTCAGCTCTTTTAATAAATTCATTGTAAACTTTGTGTATCATAGCAGGCACATTAATCTCATTCACCACGTCCCTTATTGCTTGTTTTAATTGATCTATATTTTGGACTACATCATGAGCAAACACTTTTTCTCTTAACGATTCCCACAAAAAGAAATCCATTGGTGTAATATCAGGTGACCTAGCAGGCCAGTCAACTGGGCCATTTCTGCCAATCAATTTTCCTGGAAATTGACGACGATATTATCTTATCATTAAAACTTATGAACCAAGTGGTATTTTTTATAAACGTAAATAGCCAATAGTATTTATTAAGTTGTTTATTACAAAAACTGATTGTTGTTTAGTTGAAAATTAAAAGTATCAGCTGCAATAATCTTAAATTTATAAGTACCTGTATGTCTGTAGTCAAATCCGATTATGTTTTTCGGCGTTTTGAGGAAAACAAAATTTTTTATAAAGAATAACTTTTTTCTGTAAAATGCATATTAAAAAAGTTTTTCCCCTTTGTAACCCCATCCATAGACATCCTCTATTTTTTCTGTTACACAACTCGTAACTATAATAGAACAGAATATTTGCTATTTAATTCACCTCCTATTTTTTTAAATCGCATACCTTTATTTAATGCAACCTGCCATGGCGGTTAACTAATTATTGTCTCTAACATAGTTGGCATTGACTGACAAATGGAAAACTTGACAGAACAATAACTTTGTCTTTTCGCATATATACGAAATATTACTTTAATTCACATGAGGTGTTTGTAATTTTATGAACATTTTCGTGGATTATTTACCGTAAGTTCGTGAGGCAGTCAAAGAAAAGAGAAGAGGAAAATATATGCCGAAAAAAGTGATGACGTCGGCAAATGAGGTGGAATAAAATACATAGAGAACTTTTTTTCTAAAAGGATTTTTGCAATTCAGCACCATTACACAAAATGTATTAACCTTTCAGGGTTGTTCTATTCTTCTCTGGTGTTGGCTTCTATGTTAAGGACAATAATTAGTGAACCATCCTCTTATAACTCTAAGAATGGACATGATTTTATTTTAATTTTTAATTTTCTAAGGTACTTAAGGATTTCTATAAAACAATGGAGCAAATTCAGTTTTTCTTTTAAAATCTATTAGAGTTGTGATTTTTGTGACTTATTTGGTATGTACGTTTTTGTTTATTATCATAATATATTATTATTAGGGTAGCGAGACTGGAGGCAGTAGTTCAATGGATCCACAGTTAGAAAGACAAGTTGAGACAATTCGCAACTTAGTAGATAGTTACATGAGAATTGTAACGAAAACAACACGTGACCTTGTTCCAAAGGCCATCATGATGATTATAGTAAATTCTACGAAAAACTTCATTAAAGGAGAACTTTTAGCACATTTGTATGCTAGTGGAGATCAAGTAAGTTTTATTTAGTTATTTCCTCGTTACTAATATGTATAATATATCAATAATACATACATCGTGTTGATTTAAATCTGCGACATAGGGATATAAAATTGAATTATTACAAATATTATCTCCCGTGATTATTTTAGATAAACATCTTCAACACAAAAGTTGTTCAGAATTAAAAGCTACATGTAATGCACTAGTTAGATTTGTTAAATATGAAGAGAATCTTCTGAAAATCAATACATAATGTACAGCGTGATTGAGAAAAAAAAAAATAGTCAAAGTAAGCCATGTCTTTGCTTAAATCACTATTTATTTCTTAATGTCAAATTGACGTTTGTCAAAAACGTTGTCCAAACAAATCAAAGCTTTCTTTTAGAATCCTATTTTAGAAATGGAAATGAAACAATAAACGGTGAATGGCCATATTCTTACGTTGCCTGTTATGAAAAATTTCAGGAGGATTCTAAAAGAAAAGCTTTCATTTGTAATCAATATGTGTCTCTTTGACAAGTAATATGATGGCTGTTGTCATAGATAATATAACCTACTGGATAGAATGGACTCTTTCTAACAAATGCTATAAACCTTAATGGCTCCATCTGCATGTTTTGGAGAATATTAAAATATCAAAGCTTGCTTCGATTCAATTTATATGCATTTCAAATTTATCTATTTTAAATCATCCATATCAATAATATTTAATATTAATAGTGTTAAGTAATCTAATTTGTCAAAAATCAAATAACACTTACACGTGAAAAGTTTATTGTGAACATAATACATCTATAAAAAAATTAATTGTTCACAATTTTCGTCTGCTCCATACATTTCCGTTTGTCCTCTTCGTTTCCTCTTTGTAGATATTTTCCACGCAAATTTCTTTTTCTGTTTATTTCTTCCATACATTTTCGTCCATCCAAAACTTCTTTTTCAGTATTTTCCTTATGGTTAGGTTTTTTCGTATATTCCTTGTAAATTCGCAGTTCCTATATTTATTACTTCATTATTTTTCTTGCTTTTTTATCATAATTATCATATGCATCTTCCTTGTCCTTTGCTGGGATCGTCGTCTGGTTGTTCCTGTGTTTTTTGCCAGTTTTTTGTCTCTTGTAATTGCTCATCGTTCCATTTCCGGCATACTCTATTTATTATCAGCTGTTTATATCCTATTTTTGTCTTGTTTACTTTTCCTCTTTCCTCCTTTGCTATTTCTCTTGTTTTTGGATTCCTTATTCTTTTTTCGTAAGATCTGAATCAATGAAGATCTTTTGTTGGAGACTCCTTCATTTACTTTTGATTTTAAAATGTCGATTTTGTCCGTAAGTCTTTATATTTCTATCAAACACACATTCTCTCCTATGTTTTTTGAGCACTTTTCATTTTAACATCCACTTGCAATCCTTTTGATAACAAGTTTTCCAATGTTCCTTTCAGTACTTCATCTCTCAAATTATTGAGTTTAATTGCGAAGCGAAATTAATAAGCACCTTCCGCTTTGCCAAGGTGTTATAAACAAAGAAAATTTACTTTCTAATCCGTTTTAAATAAACTTTTTTAGCTTGTTCAAATATCGGAAGTGCTGTTTCTGCTATTTCTCTTCTCTCCTTTCCTTCAAGAACTCTATTAATTTGTTGTATTTTTTAGTTCTACAAAAATTGTTCACAATTTTCCTCTGCTCCATATATTTCTGTTTGTCATGTTCGTTTCTTGTTTGTAGACAAATAACTTAACACAAAAAGGAACGATATTAAGAATAGACATGAAAACTTATTTAAATATGTCATAAATTTCAAATTTTTTTTATTGTATCCATGACAACGATATTATAATCAGTATAATTCTTTAATTCGTCATATATAGTTTTCTCAGAAGTCTGCGTAAAGATAAAAAAAGATGATACATGATGTATCAGCGCCTCTACCATTTTGGAGTGTACCAATGGTTTGGAACAAGGATAAGGTTTCAGATGGCCAATCCAAGTGGACTTTCTATCTTGTTATATTTTCTATGGCTGCTGTTTTATAATTTATTTCTAGAAAATCAGGGCCAGACACTATTAAATCCATTAATTTATAGTACATTATTTATCGATTTTAAGAAGATTTTCTGCATATTTGACAAAGCTAACTAGTGAATTACATGCGGCTTTTAATTCTGAACAAGTTTTGTCTTGAAGATAAAATAATCACGGGAGATAATATTTGCAATAATTCAATTTTACATGCAAAATCCCTATGTCGCAGATCTAAAGCAACACGCTGTATACTATTCCATTTATGCATTATTAACTTTAGTAACCTTTGTTAAAATAACTTATACATTGTTATAGATTTGAAGATTGTGATTATTTAATTTCAGGTTTTCTTTGTTTAAAGCTATACCGAATTATTGCCTGTTAATTAATGCGTCATTATGAGTAAAGTTTTAAACATATTATTGACATTGGTATTAGAACATCTCATAGAAACGTTTTGCTAAAAACACCAAATTGTGCTTCAATTCATTTTCATTTTTCTTGTAATCATTATTTCTAATAACTATTATTTTATTATAGTTTCAAATTCTTGGTTGTATGAGCTTGGCATGATACTTATATTGTTAGTTGGAAGCTCATGAATAAAATAAATAAATAAATAAATAATAGTTACCTATTACAAAATACTTATCATTGTTTTTCTTTAATTACCAACCAAATTAAAAAAACTTAAATGTATAGAAAATATTTATTATGACACTAATGACCATTTTTACCGTCATCACTTAACGTTTAAGTAAAGTTTAAAATTATATTTTTCATTATTGTGTCAATGATTTCTGTCTTTTTTTTTTTTTCTTTCTTGAGCGTGCAACCGTCAAATATATAATAATAATAATATTTATTTATTGTCACAAATTCCAAAGGAACATCGACATTGTCACAAAATTACATGCCATAGAATAAAATACAATAAGATACAATATAATATCTACACATAGTCGTACATAATACAAACGAACGTAAAAAGATAAAATAAATAAATACATACAGATACATACAATGTGCAGCAGACAAAGGAGAAGACATACTCATTACCCCACCAAAGCAACAGAGTTATGCCGAACTTACAAATTCATTCAGGCTATAGAAACTTCTCTCGTACAAATAGTCTTTTAGGATTCTATTAAAACTCGGGGATCTGAGACTTGTTTTTATGTCGGCCGGAAGCGAGTTGAAACGCTTAATTGCTGCGTAATGTGGGCCGGATTCAAAAAGTCTGGTCCTATGTGCCGGAGTGCTGAAATCATTACAGCCACGAGTTCTCATGGCATTATATATATTCACATTATGCGTATACATGCTCTCATGACCTTTGAGAAACATTAATAATTCATAAATATACAGTGTAGGCAACGGAAAGATTTTCAGATCCCTAAATATTTATTACGGACGAAGATCACGAAACACATTTTTATATTTCTTAATATTGTGTGTCGTAATAAATATATTTTATTGCACAACTTGAGTTTTAATTTGGTTGCACGCTCAAGAAAGAAAAAAAAAAGATAAGTATTCTGTCAACCAAGAATTTGACACTAATAATGATTTCTGTGGAAATTAAATGGAGTTTAAAATTAATTGGATAATTGAAAGTTTTTTCTATTAGGCATTTAAGTATTATTGTTCTTCTTGATATCCGCGTTGGAATCGCGTCAGTTCGACATTAGTTGCTGACGTTTTATTTACTATAGCAAATGATATCAACAGGGCAAACCAATAATTATATCTTACAAGTTAACGAACTGGACGACACGATCAGGCCTTCATAAGAAATGTATTATTATTATTTTAATTAATTTCTAGTCTCAAATGATGGAAGAATCTCCTGAGGAAGCCCTTAAAAGAGAAGAGATGTTACGAATGTATCATGCATGTAAAGAGGCTTTACGTATTATTGGGGATGTTTCTATGGCGACTGTTTCAACACCAGTGCCACCACCTGTTAAAAATGATTGGCTGGCGAGTGGACTTGATAATCCCAGATTATCACCACCTAGTCCTGGTGGTCCTAGAAAACCTGCCCCGTCAATGGGACAAGTTGGAACTACTGGTAAGTTATTGATACATAAAAGACTGTGCTCGAAATGATAATAAATCACTACAATGAAATGTAATTTACTTTTGATTATAGTGTTTATCACCTTTACATTACAACATTTCTGTAATACTACCCCACACTAAATTGATAGTTTTTATTTTATTTTAGTTCGTCATGGTTGTATTATATTATAAAAGTGTTTTTGTTGGTGTTTTTTTTGTGTTTGGATGTTTTGGAAATTGACTTTATCTTGCAGAGGTAGTGTCAATTGTGTTTTATGAAGCACATGTTTATTTCTTGTGTTAATAGGTTCTCTGGGATCTTCTAGTACATCAAGAGTTCCACCACCCCCACCCAGTTCAGGAAGACCAGCTCCAGCCATACCAAATAGGCCTGGAGGAGGTGCACCACCAATGCCACCAGGCAGACCACAGGGTCAGGCATTGCCAGCTCCTCTTATACCAACGTAAGTAAAAAAAATGTTGTTGTAGCTAACACAATCAATCTATTTGTTAAGGGTATATCAAATGTGTTACTAAACGATATGTGTTTTTAAATAGTACTCACATTTTTTAAATAAAATCGGCCCATTTAATTTTGCAAAGAAAATCGTAACTGTAATTTTTTTGATTGGTCACTCCTTTTTTTATGTTATTTACACTAGCCGGAACCTACGTTCAATTTTTTGGTACTTTTAAAAAAATTACGATTGGACGACATTGTGATATAGTATGCCTAGTACGGACACCAGATTTTTTTATAAGGGGTTATAGGGAATTAAAGAAAAGTTCTTTTTTACTTTAGTATAGCTATTTACTGAGACGGAAACATAACTTGCATTTACAGCAAACAAGTGTAACTGTGGTGAAGGGGTCATACTGTTTATAATTATGTTGTTACTGTCTCAGTATCCAACAGCAAGTGATTCAAGTTTAGAATCATATACAGATGGTGAATTATGCTCAAAATATTAAAATCCAAGCAGAAGGACAACAATTTGAACCAACTAGCCTTAGACGAAGTCATTATATGATTATAGTAACGTTCATTTTGGATATTTTCTAGTTCATGTATTTTCTAATAGTTCAATAATTTTGTTAAAAATTGATTGTATAATTTGTAACGCAGTACTGAAAATGGCATAAGTGTTTTCTGTTGTAAATTGTCAGTGCAAAAAATTACATAACACCTGTATCTCTTTAACCAACCATTTATGTAAAAAAAAACAATCATTCGAGATGTTGTAATTCGCAATATAAAATCTTCAGTTTTCATTTCTTGGTGGCTGTAACATAGATCTTGTATGTCTATGTTATTGCATTTGTGCCCTTTCCAAATAGACTGATTAAAGTATATTTTTTCATCGTATTGTTTCTCATTATTAATATAATTTATGAAAGTTTTATGTCAACTAATGTTTGAACCTGATACTTATGAGTGTAGGTTATTTTCCCCCTTTAGGTTGTTTTAAGAATTTTTATTTGTATAAATGTGAGCTGCAGCCAAATCTCTGAGGTTGTGGTTTGTTTACAGGCGGCGTTAAAGGAAATACTAATCCCCATTCTCTATGTATATTTAGTTAATGCTTAATGAGGTTTATATGCTGGCAAAATATAAACATACATTTCTTTACAGCTGATTTATGTGGTTAAAGAATCTATAGTATTTGAAATATTTAATTTAAAATCATATAGATCAGTTGAAACCTAATATTAAGTGCTATTAGCTATTAACACGCTTTTGCTTCAATCATACTAAAACTATGTGAAATACTTGTAAAAAGTGTCAAATGTTATTGCCTTTGTATATTATATTGCAGAAGAAGCTTAGTGGTGTTATGTGTAATTCATATTAACAGAACTATGATCCATTATAAGGAAATACATTTGTATTTAAGATCGAAGTACAAAAATGTATTTTTTTCCATAATCGTTTTATATGTTTACTATTCTACTATTGCCTTTGATTAATATCTTATTAAAAAATATTATTTTGACATGAAATGATTTTGACATGCAATATAAAAATCATTACACACTACTTACGAGTATTTATGGTAAACATTTAATGTGCCGCATTATACTATTCACTGTTATAGTAATAGTGAAAATATTGTTTCAACTTTTTAATAATTACCTTTGTTAATTGTACTGCGGAAATGGGGCTAAGTCTTGTATTTGTTCAGCCGGGTTGGTCAAAATCCTGTTGGAACTATCCAAGTGCCCCAGTCGGTACAGCTGGCTGTTGGGAGATCAGTTACCAATGCGGCAGTCAACGAACTCTCCAATGCCTTCACCAGGTTCCACAAGTAATTTTTTTTTATATATTTGCTTTTATATGTATTTTTGTTTGTTAATTAATTTTTCAGGATCTAATATGCTCTAATATGTGCCAAATTTATGTGTACATTAAAGTTAATTCATAAAATACAAATGGAACATAGTTTAGAAATTAATATTTTAATATATGTATTTCTTATAGTATTATTTTGCTTTAGTGTTCCATTTGAATTTTAGATTTGGCTTGTTACTAAAATCTATAACATTTTCTTTGTTCTTTTTGTTGGCATATGTTTGAGATATTTAGCATATAAAATGACAACATTTGTTAACAGAAACTACATCTAAATTTCGTTACATTGTGGCTTGAATATGCATATTTCAAATAACGCACATGTTATATAAATAAAATCTTCCATATAGTATGCAAAAAATCTTGATGTCTATATATAGATACATATTATATAAAATAGAATAGAGTAAACAACTTTTCTTAGATCAAGTTTTGTGTATACATTTCTTTTATACGTATGATGAATGAAGAACCATGGTGCAGTAACAATATACCAGATGTACCAACTAAGACCGGTACTTCAATTGCTCCGTTATTAAGAGTAATTCAGGTCTACACACATCGCGAACTTCGATTTTTTTAGTGAGGCTAGTGTCCGCCATTTGTAAGAAAGGCAAAACATAGCGTTTGGTACGTTCAAGGTACGTTGAACTCGCTTTTTGCCTTTCCAAACAAATAGCGATTCGATCATTGCTCCTTTTTGAGAAAACATAATAGCGATTCGATCATTGCGCCCTCTTGAGGCGGCCTCACACACTGTTATATTATTTGTATACAAGTTCTTGATCTAGTTATATATATATATCTGTACTTTTAACTGAAAATATGTAGAAAGTTGACCCACTTCCGGTTATATAGGAAGTCGGCACAAACTTTCTTATTTTAAATGCAACACCCTATTTTTTATTATATTTTTGAATTTTATATAAACAATAAATGCCAGTTTGATAAACACATACTGGGTCTTAGTGGCAGTGTTTTCGGAAAATTGAAGTATCTCCGGAACTAATGTGCGAAGAGAGCTGCGGTTTTTATCATTTGATTTATTAAGATGCATTTTATTCCTCATTACAAACTGAAACAATTCGGTTTATTAAAACGTGAAATAAGAACGTTGGCAGTTCAGACTTTTTGAATTATGGCTAACGTGATTTTTTTTTAATGCAACACTATATTCATCAGATAGGAAATCTGGGTGAAAGGTGAAAGAGAATCAGATTTTCTATCCGATGATAACACAGTGTTGCATTTAAAAAAATCACCTTAGCCATGATTGAAAAGTCTGAAATTCCAACGTTCTTATTTCACGTTTTAATAAACCGAACTGTTTCAATTTGTAATGAGGAATAAAATGCATCTCAATAAATAGAATGGTGAATACCGCAGCTCTCTTCATACATTAGTTCTGAAGATACTTAAAATTTCCTAAAACATTGGAAGAGTTGTTTTTTTTTTCAAAAAAAGTCGAATAACTACATGCCACCACAGTGCCACTAAGACCAAGTATGTGTTTATCAAACTGGTATTTATTTTTTATGGTAAATCCAAAAAGATAATAAAAAATAGGGTGTTGCATTTAAAATAAGAAAGTTTGTGCTGACTTCCGGTATAACCAGAAGTCCGGCCATCTTTGTACATATTTTCAGTTGAAAGAGAAATTTGGCTTATCTATGCATACAAAGTTTCAGAACTGAATTACTCCTAATAACGGAGCAATTGAAGATCCGGTCTTAGATGGGACACGCGGTATATATATATATATACAGTGTGTCGCAATTTAGACTGCACCGCCCCTGTATTTTTTTATATATTATCGATTTAAAAAATTTCTTTTTTCTAATTATACCCCTCACTAAATTGTACTTTTAGGGTATGTTACTTTCCGTTCATGAAAAAATGCTAGTCTACTACGATTTAAAATAAACAGCAAAATTGAAGAAGTCGTATTAGGGATTTTTTTATCAAAAAAACTTGTTAATCCAATAAATGCGAGTAATAATCTCACAAGTTTGCCATGATTTGTTATTTTATTCTTTTAATTCAATACAACAACAAAAAACGATGCTTAATTACTTAAATAACCGTATTTTCAACTAAATCGCAATTAGCATGTGTACATTTGGACATTTTTTGAGATTTTCAATTTTGTTTGTTTTTAATGAAATTGTGGATGGATTTAGCTTATTTGAACGATTCTGAACAATTTTTAATTAACAAGTTTTTTTTGATAAAAAAAAACCCTAATACGACTTCAATTTTGCTGTTTATTTTAAATCGTAGTAGACTAGTATTTTACCGTGAAGGGAAAGTAACATACCCTAAAAGTACAATTTAGTGAGGGGTATAATTAGAAAAAAGAAATTTTTTAAATCGATAATATATAAAAAAAATAAAGGAGGTGCAGTCTAAATTGCGACACACTGTATATATATATATATACCGCGTGTCCCATCTAAGACCGGATCTTCAATTGCTCCGTTATTAGGAGTAATTCAGTTCTGAAACTTTGTATGCATAGATAA
>JAFFZR010001754.1:0-22119 GCA_018397195.1 Lethrus apterus
CCAAATTATTTCTTAGTATCGATGATACATGTGGACCATTATTGTCCATAATAATACCATTATTTTATGCCTCACCAATTCACTACTGTTATTTTTATTTCTATTTTTATTTAATTTTGTTGTGGTAATTTTTCCATTAAAGTGTGTCGATGATTGAATACTAATTGCCCTGAAGTTAGACTCATCTCTTTGCGGCGTTTTGGATGTGACATGCAACTTCTTCGATAATGTTTGCGTGGATTGGTTTCTTGGATTATGGTTTTTGCTTAGTTTGTTCACTTCCTCTTGTAAGTTTTCAATAACATTCTTTTGATTTTCGCACGTAAATTTATAGCCGTTTAGTTCTCTATTTAAGCCCTCGTGTATGTCTTGAAATTCTTGAATTTGATTATTAGCAACGGCTAATTCGTCTCTAAGCAACGCTATAATTTCGGCGTGAGTTTTCTTTCCATCTTCTTTATTGGAACAATTAATTGTTTCGTAACTTATGTTTCCTTTGGATTTATTATTCTCACTGGGAAATGCGTTCTTTAATTCTTTAATTCTTTATTACTTGAATTTTTATGTAAAATTTGTCAATTTTGATTTTTGGAAGCTAATTTGTGTATTTACGTTTTACAATCTCAAAATACAATTAACGAGTTCACATGGAATAGTCCAGGAATAATGTAATGCGCGATTCTAACATTTTTAAGCATTTATTTCATAAATATTGGAACATTCTCTTAGATCGTTGATTGATCAAGGGTTAGATAAAGTAAGCAAACTTTTACAATATTTTTATGTATGTTTAATAAATGAAATGAACACACAACAATTTACTCAATAAAAAATAAAATAATTTGAAAATATAAATCAAAATAGAAATAGGTATCATTATTTAGAAAAACCTAATACTTTAATGAAAATACACATAACTACTAGTAAAATTATTCATGAAGATTCTCGCGTTTTATTTTGTAGATACTTTTACTAAATCAGATGTGAAAATATATGCTTTTACTAGTCAAAGTTTACATTTGATTGGTTGTGAATACGTTTACTATACAAATTAGTAAGTGTATACATAAATACACCCATTATAAGCATGTTGGGCTAGGCATACTTTTTTTCAAATAATTTAATATTAAACAAACGCCGTTATTAAATGGGATTAGGTACGTAAACTAGCATCTTAAACCAAGTTGTTAAACGTTAATTGACAAAAATACATATATTTTTCTTACATACGATGTTTCGTAGATTAATTACGTTAGGTACATATAAACCAAATTAACATTTCTTACATATGAAACGATAGTTAAATAAAACTATATCATATTTTAATTCTTTTATTACACCAACAATCATATCATAATATATTCATAAGTTTAAATAACAAAAGTTATTTGTAATAATAAAATTTTAAATAAAAAAATAATTTCTAAAATTAACATGGAAGCATTTGTATATTCGTAGCTTAACTAAAAAAAGATAATCCCGCAAGCTTCTAGTATGCAAAAAATAAACAATTATATTTACAGAAACATGAATACCTTAAAACCAAATGGCCTAAATATAATCAAAAATATACATTGCTTTTTATGGATTTCCTAAATGTTTTTCTCTTTCTGTTAGCTTGCTTGCAAAAAAATTATTATCAAGAAGATTTTTACATTATGTATGTAATTGTCATTAAGTGTAATAGATATATTTTACTAAAATGCCAATGTAAAATGTAGAAAATTCTTGGACACGAATACAGTATAAGTAATGCAATAATATTAGAAGCTATCAGTAAAAGAAAAACTATATGGATTGTATAATTAAACAAGGGAAGCATACTCTAAAAGCTAACGTTTCACGTTCTGTTCTTATAGTCTACTAGAATACAATATAAGTACATCTGTGGGTCATCTGAGTATTGAGGTATAACAGTAATTTTTTGTCTCGCTTGTAGTGTATATAAACGGTATGTTGTACTGTATCAAGGCATCTTGTTGCGTACAGGGAACGAAACGAAATGCAATGACAACACGGGAGCAATGCAGATTATACTCTAACCTGTTCTGTATAAAACCAACAGCTCGGGTAATATAATTTATTTTACAACAGTTGTATAGTTAATTTGTATGGATATGTTTAGGATATGTGTAAGCAAATATATATTTGAAATATACTTGTTTTGTTTATAAACAAACAAAAAACAGATACCTACTCTATGAGTAAGCTGGTATGTCACGATATGTTGGTTTTATACATTTTTTTTTCTTCTAAATTACACAATAATACATCACGGAAACTATCCTATTCACGCCAATATGTATTTTGAAGTAACAAAATCTACCACCATACGTTTCTTTACAGACCAAATATCAATTTTTTTTAGAAAGATAAAATTTTTAAAATGTATATAATTTTTCAATAATCTTATAAAATATCTAAAACGCTACCGTAGGTACAAATTTTAATACTGTTTATCTTTTTCAATATATACTATGATTTCTTTTCTTCCTATATCAATAAAATGCTTTGTTTTGTTGGCATGATCAGATATGCAAGATTATAAACCATCAATTTTTTACTTATTTCGCTTTTTCTCTTTCTTAAAAGACTACACTTACATTTTAACCAATCGAAATATAACACATCTTTTAGACATTTACAATGTCCTTACTAAACTCGTACTAATAATTTTTATGGCACGAATAAAAAAATACTCTTTTTGAAACTATTTTTCCCTTCCGCCTTAGTTAAATAATAATTTTATATAACTTTTTTTTTCATTTAAGAATGTCTTTGGTTCGACCGTATCACAACAAAATTAATTGAATATAAAACTCAAAACAACAACAAAAAGATCGAATAAATAATTTTTCATTAATTAAACCTAATCAGACACATTATAACATTTTTTTCCTCACAGCTCTAAAAATACAGTCAAATGTAATGCAGTCAAAATCACAAAATTCGTGCCGAGACCC
Organism: Lethrus apterus; assembly: GCA_018397195.1. Taxonomy (NCBI): domain Eukaryota; kingdom Metazoa; phylum Arthropoda; class Insecta; order Coleoptera; family Geotrupidae; genus Lethrus; species Lethrus apterus. Next base: position 2,964 of record JAFFZR010001754.1, read on the forward strand.
AAATCCACGTGACAAATATAACTATCATTGTATCTTTCAGACAGGTTTGTAATCAGCGAAAATAACTATTTAAATATTTAAAATCTAAATAATGGGATTTTTACGTTAACATTTTTAATTCAAATTTTTGTGAATAGCATCCTTATTAATTGTTAACAATCGTTAATGACAAATCCACCTGAAAAATAAAACTATAATCATTTATCATGTTAATAAAAATAAATATTGTCCCTCAAATAGTAAAAAACTAAGATTAAGAAATGATATATATATTATAAATATATATATATAAACAATTGTTAATCGAGATTGGCACATATATACAATTGAACCCTGGAAAGATATGTACTTCGTGAAATTCACAGCTATCCTCATTAGCTACACTAGTGAAAAGTTTAAATAACATTAACAAAAATACATACATACAAGTCAACACTAATTTATATTATTTCATACTAGTCCACTCATATTTTTCCTTTTCGTAGACGTTTATTATGAGTACATGCACTCATTTATTTGATGAGAGATTATACTAATTTTTACTGTTTTACTGACACGAGATACCTGCTGTTTGTGTAGTTAAATATTAATATCATTCACACATTATTATTTCTGATCCACTAGTGTATTTATTCAATAACTACTTTAATAAAAACATTGAAATATGAAATTATTTTACTGAAACTTTGCAATTTTATTTTTACATTAATAACTGAAAACAATTGCCTAGCATTAGCACCAATGCTTTTACAGCATATTAAAACCAACATCAATCTGATATTAATGATAGTCTGTGTTATCATCTTAAACGTTGTAAATATTGGAATATGTGTTGGGTGCCTACTTTTTGGTATCAGTTCTAAATGAAAAATATTATATTTTGCATTTTCCCCTTTCATTTACATAATTTATTTATGCAAAATGTTTATACAAATACATTTTCAAATTATATATGAACTTTTAAAGATAATTTTGTAAATTCATCTCTAATATCTTTTGCGTTTCAATATTTTACAAGTTACCAAAAAAGAAAAAAATACCTATTCCCAAAATTTCAAAAAATGTACATTTAATAATTAAAAAGGGAAGTAGATTCCGGTTTCATAAGATATGAAAAAAATATAGCCATGTTATACCATTAAAAAATATGGCCATTTTATACCGTTATAGTCGGAGTAAATTTTTTTTTTTTTTGAAGTTTAAAAATAAGTATGAGTTATGTGTGATTATTCATTAAGTATGATGCTTTATTATTTATTAATTGAATATGGAAAAATTAATTTGCAATAAAAGGAAGAAAACGCAAAGTGAATTTACAAATATATATAATACAAGTTTTAAAACTACTTATGTTTTATTAGGAAAAACAATCTTTTTGGCTTTAGAATAAATTCAAAAGAAAGAAATATTTCATTGTATAATTTATTTAGGGATAAAAATGAATGGTTTGTGTGACTGTAAACTTATTGTAAACAGGAGATTGATAATAATATTTAGAGTAAAAAATTTTGTGTTAGATATTTTCATTATACTATTTGTTGTAGTTTTAAAATAATTCATTTTAGCAGTATTTTCAAAATATTTGATTAACTCTAAATTTAAACAGTAAAAGTTCTATGTGTGTTGAAAACAGTAGACACTTATATACAGAAAACATATCAGCGATAGCTCAGTATTGTTGTTAAAAGTCACATTAAAAATATATGTATATGTATATATAATTTTGTACGTTTAGATTGGTGCTAGATGTGCTATCGCTGACTTCAAATGTTGCATTCTTTGATTGTGTTTTAATTCAGTGTTCTACAAAAAGTTTGATTTTAGTTCTCAAACATCACATTTATAAATATTTTATCAGCACAATTAGATATGGTATATAATTTGTGAACTGCAGTGATCTAGATACAGAAAGAGACTTTTATTATTAAATATGAAATTAAATGAAATCGTGTTGCAACAATCTACAAATACAGTTAAATATTATGAGATAAATAGTTTATAAAAAGTGAAAACAAACTCATTTTCTGTAGAAATCATTGTTATAACAATTATTGATATAATAGAAAATAATAAGAATTCTTACAGGTGTTATGTTTTCTTATGACCATATTTGAAGAAAATATGGAATATAAATATTATTCTTAACTGTGAAACAAATTTTACATTTGTTAATGTAATTAATGTAACAAATGTAATAAAATAAAAGAAGTAGACTATGCATCCATAGGTCGACGAAACACGAAAGAGTTTGTGGTTTTTCCTGTACTGATTACACTATTATTAAAATTATTTCAAGTGGCTAAATGTACATATCATAAAACAACACCCATATGGATCATATTCAATGTGGAACTAAACAAACTGATCTAAATTAGTTGCTTCATAGAATTCAGTATTTAGAAAAATACAATCAATTAAATTCAAATGAGACTCAAGTTGTATAAAGTTGTATAAATCTTAATATGTTAAAAAGAATTTAAAACGAATAGCATTTTAATTAGTTGATTGTTCCATGTTCAAATATTGTGGTTTATGAGCTGTGATGGAGTTACCATCCTTTTCGTACAGACATGGTACCTCGTGTACTCTACATTTAATTTGACAATTTATAGGATGTATAAGGGGAAAATAACTGAATCACAGTAACACCGGGAATGTCGCTAACTGGGATAAATCACATGTTCAAGTTGATGAACTAATGAACATCTCACATTCAATGTGTGTAAGGGGCGCCAAACAAAATGTGGGCGGTCGCGAGCGACTCTAAACTACGGGGGGTTGTTTGTACTCGTGGTATAGGAGTCACTGTAGACGGGGCGGTGGTGGTGGACCCAGCACGCTCTTGATCGCCGTCGTCTTGAGCAGGCGCTTGAGCATGCCGCTTGAGCCACGATGCTGTAGGCTCTTGTGCGTGGTAAGCGAGTTCTTGGTTCGATACCTTCGGTGACAGAACTCGCACACGTAGAGTGTATCGGACTGTTCATGTTTGTCCTGGAAGTGGCGCTTGAGCGAGTAGTAGCAGCTGAACGTGCGGCGACAATATGGACACTCCTGGGGCTCGTTGATGCCCCCCGAAGTGGGCGGCGGCATCCGAACGGCGGCGCCTGCAACAGGACGCGGTCAGACCGGGCCGGGTAGCGTCAGCCATGCCAGCAACCCACACAGAAGCAACTCAAGATAACAAGCGAAAACGAGCGGGAAGGTGGTACCTGGGGATCGGGGAGGCTAAAAGAACTTAATGTCGATGTCTCCGGGGCGGGACTTGTGGTAGGTGTAGATGTGCGTCATGAGCGAGTTCCGGGAACAGTACACGCGCTCGCAGATGACGCAACGGTACTCCTCCTGCCGCTCGGCGTGCTTGTCCGCGATGTGCCGCTTCAGGGACGCCTTTGAGCACAACATCTTACCGCACAGCTGGCACGTGAACACCTTCTTGGGCGACGCCCCTGCAACAGCAAAACCAAGCTCTGTCCGCGTGTCTGGTCGCGCGTGTTGCCACCACGCGACCGCCCCAGTCAGCTTCTGGTGGCAACCCCCCCGGGCGACCGACGGGGAGGAGGGGGATAAAAACAAGCAAATAAAACCCAAGCTGCTGCCGATGTAAAAATATATTTCAACATAAATACAACAGTACAATAAAATATGATATATATATATTGCATCAAACAACACGAACATGCGCAATGCAACTAATAACTACACAGGACGAATTTATCAATTAGGGGTTGCCAATCGTCTCTCGAATCGTTCTGAATAAATTCTGTCAGTCTTAAAGAATACTCTAGATTCTTACACTGCATTGAATTATCGGGACCAAAGCAATAAAAACAACAATTTCAACCCATACCCATTTTCCTATAACTTGGTGACACAAAGCAATTTAAAGTTCAGATAAGTAAAAAAATGTGCTTGGATTTTTATCAATATTGACATGTATCTGTATGTGACTATAAACTATAAAAATATATAATATTATAACTATAAAAATTTCAATTTCAATGCCTTATTAAAAAAAATTTTGCATGCTTGAAAATAAATGAAACTAATAATTGCAGTATTTAAAAATTCTTTTTTATTGTGTATATGATATACTCCACATACTTTATGTAAGGGTAAGTATGTATCAATTTTCAATGGTTGTGGAGACAGTGTTAGTGTTAAAATAAGAAAATGCATTTATAAAGAAGTCCACTGGTAAGGAAAGATCATGAAAATATTAGAAAGAAAGAAAATATCCCAAACAGATGAAGGTGAATGTCATGAGAATAAATAGTAACGTAACCAAGATTTATTAAAAGGATGAAAGCTGGTATTTACAGGCCATATATCAGTGTAAAAGAAAATGAAAAATATGGAATTATTTAAAGTGTGTTTGAGATGCATCAGAAGAATATTTCTGCAGTATGGGTGCTGAAGGTCCAGATGTTTATTCTGCAGAAAAAATCTTTAACGATAGCACTGATTGTGAGTATAGAAAAATCCATTGAAACGCATTTGATAGAAAATAATTGCAAAGGAGGAAATGACGATCATGGTGGATTTTTTTTAAATGGCAAAGAGGACTTGGAGAGAAAGAAAAAATTACAGCTCATGAGAAGAACGGCTGAAATTTTAAAAGAAAGGTGACTTTAGTCAATTTGATATATAATTGAACATTAATTTTGTTACCATGTGTAATCATACTAGGTAAAAATAGCTATTCAGTGTGAATATGAGTATGGTAACATTAGTAACCGAAAGAATCAAATTTCACATGCCACTGAACATGAAATTACTGATAGAGAAGGACGGCAACTATTATAACAAACTTCAAATTTACGTGTTTTCTATTAATAAAAAATGGATAATGTATTTCGTTCCTCCGCAACCGTTCAAAATCGATATACAGGTAATTCTGAAATAGCTTACAATACTTTAATAGGTGATAGATCTTATGTTGCACGATGTGCCAGAAAAAATATTTTAGTTTTGAGTAAAATATGAAATATCACCAACTCGCCGCATTTTAATGTTGTGTAGCAGCATTTCATTCAAGTTATTCTCATCAAAGCTCTGCGGTTTTAAACACGGCGTATACTCAAATGAACGCAGGACCGTACTGAGATCAGAATACACTTCAAAAAAGTGAACTTCTAGAAAATTTAAATTAACGATAAGGTTTTTGCATATTTAGGTTTGGGCTAAGGTTAGCTATCACCTGTTAAGATAGTGTAGTCAGAATTATTCTATATGCATAAAGACACAAAGAAATAATTTTTTGCACATTGCATTTCTAATTTTAAAAAAAAATTAAATTAATATCATATAATTTACTACAAAATGAGTATTAATGTTAATAAGTAAATTATTAATGAATTGTTTCTTTCATTAGAAAACATGAATGAAATAATGCTTCGTAATGTATTATTATTCTGTCGATTTAAAAGTACTTTCTTAGCATACAGTCAATTCGCAAGTTGTTCTTAATAGTTAAAGTGTAATTGGTAAAATTAGTATGTGCCACATTTTAATTGACCAACTGAGAATAATATGGATTTAAACTTAAACTAAGATATTAAAATATTTCAGTCAATTTACTCTTAGCAGCCTTAAAAGTAGTCTGAAGAAAGCGAATGCAATAAAAATGCAACTTTAGTACATTGTCTATTGGAATGATGTTTATTATTCATTATAGTCAATAATGATGCGGTAAATTTGAAAATAAAAGAAGACACATACGAAATGAGATACGTTTTGGTCCCAAAAATGTCAGTGCAAGTGTTCCGCTCTTTTCACAAAGATTTCATTTAAAAGAAAAACTAAAACAATACATAAATTCTATAAACTACAACTCCGATTTCAGTCTTTTAAAAAACAATGAAGAAGTCCTGTACTCTCAAGTTTATAAGAAAATAAGTTATAAAATATATAAGTAAAAATGAATAATACAATTTTATATATTTATATAAAGAAGTAATCCCTCTCACCGGTAAACATTACAATTACTATTATAAAAAAGGCTTTGATTTTTGTTTAAATCCAAACCGTGAGATTATCAAATATTTTCAGAAGGAACGAACGGTTTTAAAACTAAATAATTTAAAGCAAAATATCACAGTGCCAATTAAACAATTTACGACTACCAAATTATTATTTATACGACAAATTTTTGGCAAAATTTGAGATCGACCAAACCGAACAAATCATTAACAAGAAAATTTGGTAGCCTAATTTATAAAAATATTTGATAACACACTATATAGTTGAAAAACGAAATTCAAGAATGTCCATTCACCAATGTAACTTAATTAACTTTTTTACAATTAAGTGTCTACATAAACTACCATTATATAAAAAAATAGTAACATACTTTGTTGCACAAATTAATTCAGATGATTTAAATAGAATTTTGGCTTCGTTTTTATTTTATTTATTAATTATTACAGATTTGACTTTTCTCTTCTATATAAATCACCTGATACTGACTAATATAAAATTACAATAAAAATATTTATAACAATACTGTTGATGGAAATTTTATTTTTTCATGGCAAGCAAAGGGGGACAGAAGTATAGATTATTTCAGGTCAAATTGTGTATAATATATCAATGACTATATATGGAAATTTTTAATTTCTCCCTCCCAAAATGGTATTTATTAGGAGTATAAAGTTTTAGAGCTTCAACATACAGTTTCTAATTAAAATCAATTTGTTTGTAGTTTTCTTTAAGTAAACAGTGACGGCTTTATGAACTGAATTGGCCATATAGAGCATTTGGAAGTATGCTGCTCAAATGTTATTTCAGTACTTCAGAAATGTATAAAGTATGTAATAAATGTCTTAGTCAAGAAGATTTAAATACTAATGTAGCACTAACTTAAATATTTAAGTGATTTGGTATTTACTTACGTTGATTACGGTGATTCTGAAATAGGTTACATTATTTTAACAGGCGAGAGCTGATCTCAGCCCAAATTAAATTTGCAAAACTCTTCAATTTAAATTTTTAAATTTTCGATAAATTAAAATTTTGTATGTAGGTTGATTGATATTTTTTCCTTCAAAAATTGCTATAAAGCAACCATAATATGTGAGGCATTGACATTTCGTTATTTTACTCAAAATTAAAATATTTTTCTGACACATCCACAACATAGAACCGTCGTCTTTGCATATTTAGGTTTGGGTTGAAGTTATATATCCTATGCTAAAATAGTGTAACCTATGACTCTCAGAAGTTGAAAAAGTGACTTGATAGCTTATCTCCTTGGTGTTAATTGGTTTTGAAAAGGGATTCCCTAATATTTATTTTAATATTTATTGACTGTAAGCGTTAATATATTAGCTGTTAATATTCGAGTTTTTTAATTCGAAAATGGAAATAAACAGTGATATGTTAAGCGAAAATAAAATTTCCATCGGATGCAAATATTGTGAACTGTACATATAGTTGCTTAATGAAATAATTATAACATATAAAAACAACATTAATTTTCTCTTTAAATCCAGTCGAAAACATGAGTAATTGTACTTGTATTAAGCTAATTTCATATTAATTTTTAAATTTATTTAAATTAAATATTTAAATTTAACACAAAGCAATAGATATATAAAGCCTTTACTTTCAGCTGGATTTAGAAAGTAGTAAATTTGTATATAAATATGATTATAATGTTTATCCTAGTCAAATATATTAAATAATCTAGTAATATAAATATATTTTATAAAAAAGTAATTTTTCAGTAATATCAGACAGCTTGACAATGTTGATTTATTTAGGATTTTAAAGTCAATCAAATTAGGGCGGGGGCCGCTTATTTTATAGCTTATATCTATGAAAAGCATTTTTTAAATTTTAATCAGTCTGATTGTTCGTTAAGTAATAGATCAGTCATGAGGTTGTTCGGTCGCACTATTTCTGTCTTCTGTGATAGATACTCCTGTGGTTGTTAAGTGAATTTAGTGTGCGAAACACTTTATGGCAGAGTGTGCACACTGCGTTGTTCAGAGGTTGGAGGTGTTGTTGTTCCTTATGTCTTTTCAATGTCAGTTTGGTGCTGAGAAGCTTTCCGCAGACGTCGCATCGGTGACTGGCCGAAAGAGGTAGTGGTAGACTCATTCTTCTTACTGCCCACCGGGAACATAATACCAATTAGCCCCCGCTCTCATTCAGTCAAGCATGTCTTATACTACATTTTATTTTTTATCATAATAGTACTATATAATATATATAAAATAAAAATCCCTTCATTCCCTAGCGTTTTTATATAAATAATCAAGTTAAGCATAAACATCTCAAGCGTTTATAAGAATGCATATTCCGCTGTTTTAGTAAATGCAATTTTGTTAATTTTTTTATCCTGTTTTGTCAAAAAAATATCTTTGTAAACGTAAAACATGTATAAAAGTTAACAAAATAACACAAACCATACAAAAAAAGAATAAAAATCTATAAATATATGCGTAAAGAACTAAATTATTTTGTACGTTTCGATATCAAATAAAATAGTGGATCTCTTACAGCTCGATTATAAAATTATCTAATTATGTAGATATAGGAACGCACTGTACATATAGCATATAACGTGCTATCTAATGATAATGAATCTCGTTTTATAAGTTTGATTTCCAAATTTACTTAAATAAATTTGTTTGTATTTGGCAACATCGATGTTAAACAGAATTAAATAAATTGTCTTTACAAAATCATGAAAGAAGCAGAAATCAATCAACTAAATGTCTTTATTATACCAATTTTCAAGCAGAATGAAGAAATTCAAATAAAATTAACTCAAATACTTAAAATGTTAAAATTGAAAATTGTTTTACTGACTAAATTGATTTAAATGGGTCAAATTTAAACTAAAATAAAAAGAAAATTTTCAATATCATGGCCCACTGACTTATTATTAGTTCATGATTAGCGAATTAAGGAAAAGAGGGTGGTTATCCTTTTTATGTTTAATAAACACTCCAGAAACGAAAAACACTCAGAAAATCAAAGAGATTTTTTCGTGACTCAAAATAACCTACATTGACGAAACGATATCTAATATTTTGATAGATAAAATTTAAAAAAGTATAGTAGTAACTGTATTTAATAAATATGATCCATATTCTGTAATTACAAGCATGGCGAAGGTTGTGGACTGCCCTGCACCATGAACAGTTTGATAAGAGAACTTTGTGAATTATATTGCAAAATTTATGGAAAACTTTTATAATTTTGATGTTAAAAATAACGATGATTTAGATATTAAAACGACATGAGAAAAGGAACTTTCACCGAGACATGAATGTTGTAGTGCAAGCATTATTTTATTTTCTGAAATAAAGTTCTACAATAAAGCATAAAAATGTCAACTTTTTTCCTATCAAAAAATCTAAACTAACAAATTACCTGAAAATCATTAACTTTTTTACTTCGTAATTAAGTTTAGTGATATATTTCTTGTATTTATTGTAATTCTGTTTACGTTTTCCGAGTAACTCAATAATACATTTTTCAAAAATGTAAATGTATAAACTAATTTTGATATTAGGTCGTTTTCTACATAAAAAAATATACACCCTTATCACAAGTTTCAAAATAATATTTATGTTGAAGCACAAAATGTTTGTATTAGTGAATTCCACCCACTAAAATAAGTCTGTGAGAAGGAAACACGACAGGTTAGAGGCATAACTCTTCACAAGTAAAAGGAGTGCGGCGTTATGATGTCCTCCGTTTTAATATTCTTGATGTTTCTGTGATAAATGCTCTTGTGATTCCTTAGCGAATTCAGACTGCTGTAGACCCGCTTGCATATGTTGCAAACAGGTTCCCGCGAAGGGCGCATATGAACGTTCTGTATGTGTCTCTTCAGCCTTGTTAGGGACGACAAGCTTTTGTTGCAGGGCTGGCATCGGAACTCGTCAACACCACCTGGCGGCAGAAAGGCCCATTAGCCTCTTTAGCCGCACTGTAAAGCTATTTACACGCAAGACTATTTCTAAACTAATTATAATTTTGTAATCACCTTTTGTTAAAATTAGTTAGCCAATTAAAATGTTATATCTGTACCTTTTATACACTATGACTAATTCTGAAAGGAATTCAACCACAATTAATTAGTATGCATTGCAGACACAACATCTATTAATTGTTTTGCATACACTACGTTTGAAAATTATTACTTTTTAATGCACAAAAAACGCAAAGTATATAAAATTTGGATGTTACTTAAAAGCAAATAGACAAAAAAATTATCCAACTCTAAGACATTTTTCACATTTTAATAGACACAGTTTTCACTAAATAAATCGACTGTTTTATTCTTGAATGAAGTATTTTAAATGTTAAAGCCTCATAACAAAAAGAAAACACTACGGTGTAGTTTCACAAAATTATTAATTATTTTATAATTTCGTGTTTCGAAATTTCAAATTTTCTTCACGCAGCCAAACATTTATTACCACATCAAGATTAAAACTGTTACTGGCATGTATTAAATGATCATTTGAAGAAATATTTATTAAAACAACTTAAATGTTTTATTAAAAATATATTTGGTATGTTTTTATAACACTTTACTAAATTTGGCAGGCTGTATATTTATTTATAATTAGAAAGACAATGACAGATTATACCAAGAAAATATTTACAAACATGATAGAATTATTTTGTTAGCGTGGATATATTCCCAAAATCACCAAAAACTACACAAGCAATTTTTATTGCAAATGGTACTCTACTAACCAGCTTGTAAGTTCAATTTTGACTCGTAATTAAAAAGTAAAATATATACAAATCGTTTAAGTTGAAGATAAGAAACCGCCATGAATTATTTTAGACAAGCATAGACTTAAAAATAGAAGTTATGAGAATTTAATTTCAGCAAATTCCTATAATCGACAAATACGTATTAGTAAAAACGGAAAAACAATTTATTTGTAATTGTCATTCGTGTTCTGACGTGACATTTGAAAAAGCCTTTTTTTTTGGCATTTACCTTCAACAACTCCAACTCTTGTAACTATCTATAATAAACAAAATTCTCGTTTCGTATTCTAGAATTTCTTCTACATTTTTTCTTTCCTCCATCCTTTCTCGATACTTATGACATACTTATCCACATATACTACACATTCAACCATATTTTTCAGCCAGACAATTTCAATAGCGGAATCTCTCACTCATTCTTTTGTCACCGGCTTCAAATATTCCGTTAATCCCATGAGACTTTATCTTTCTATGTCTCTATATACAATTATCTGCTCTTTTCACCGAAGAATTATTGGCAAATTTGTGCATGTGATAGAATATGTGTGACGGAGGAACGAAACTAATGAATTTATGGAGAGATTATTTCAGAAAGTGGAGGCCGAATGCGTGAATTTATGAATGCATGAAAGAAAATGAATAGGGTGCAAACTGGGATCAATATTTGAGGCAGAAGTGAAGATAGATGACATGTTGTAAAATCAAAAGTGCAACATTGTAGCGTATATTAATCGTATTGCTGCAATAAAAATTTGGAGTATTTTAACAAGGTCTCAAACACTTACCAAAAGAATTTATAAAAGCAATTTCCAATTTACGACAACGTCGAACAGAGTATCTTTTTATGAAATGTTATGAAATACATTGCGAGACTAATTTGGCAGAAGTTAGACGGCAACAATATTGAAATTACACATCGAGTCGATATAAAAAAGCAATCTGCTGTAATTAATTTCTTAGCACTCATGTGAGAAAGTTGTGTGACAGGCATACGGGATAATATTATTTCATTAATGACGATACTCATATGGAAGAAGTTAAGAAAGGCAAAGGAAATAATAAGATAATACTAGTGTAGTGTAGTTATGAACCATAAACAAAGAGGAGAAGTTCTGACAATTACTAAATGGTTGAAAAGTCACACATAAGGAAAGGGTATACAGGGTGAGTTTTTTTAGATGTTTAGTATGGGGATCTCGGAAACTATCGGAGATAGAGGGTCGATTAAATGGGGAAAGAATTGCAGTTTTACGAGCTCAATTTAATGAGGTTTTTGTTTCTCGGAAAAAATGCATGGCTAACTAGATATCTCGGAAAAATCATTTTTTTGTTATTTGTTTCGATGCCTATGGCTCTGTTATTATTGACTTTAGAAAAAATGTATAAAGGAAAAAGTTGTAGCTAATTACGTGCTTAATAATACTGTCTAACCAAATTTTTTATTTAAGCTATAATTTCCAAGTTATGACACAAACTTGTGTTTTTTCTAATGGAAACCATAGTCGGCCATGACTTTATAAAAAAGGCCTTTTTTCAACGATTCTATTGATATACCACTCGACCTACTTATTTTTATAAATAAATAAATTATGGCCATTTTTTCTTATAATTTTCGAAATGTTCAAGTAGTACGCTATGGAAACAATTGATAATAAAATTCAAATTAGTTACTACATTTTTTTTAATTTCGAAATCATAAACATAATTATTTTGCTGTGAAATGGTGTGTTACAATTTTAAATAAAAGTAATTTCCGATAAACTAATAAACAGAGAATGACAAAAGATAAATTAAGAAACAGTAAAGGAAATTATGATATAAATAAAGTACTACCAAAACAACATAATTAAAGTAAGTACATAATAAGTAACGTAATAATAAGTGAACCTCTTTAGTTCTAAATATTTTACTTACTTTAATTGCCTAGTTTTCATACTACTTTATCTGTATCCTAATTTTCTTTATTGTTTCTTTATTTATCGTTTGTTATTCTCGGTTTATTAGTTTATCGGAAATTATTTTTATTTAAAATTGTAACTCCAACGGAACCAACATTTCGCACCAAAATAATTATGTTTATGATTTCGAAATTAAAAGAAATTTAGTAACTAATTTGAATTTTATTATCCGACGGCGATGTGCATCTATCAATTGTTTCCATGCTTACTACTTGAACAGTTCGAAATTTAAAAGAAAAAATGGCCATAATTTATTTATTTATAAAAATAACTAGGTCGAGTGGTATATCAATAGAATCGTTGAAAAAAGGCCTTTTTTATAAAGTCATGGCCGACTATGGTTTCCATTAGAAAGAACACAAGTTTGTGTCATAACTCGGAAATTATAGCTTAAATAAAAAATTCTGTTAGATAGTATTATTAAGCATGTAATTACCTACAATTTTTTCCTTTACACATTTTTTCTAAAGTCAATAATAACAGAGCCATAGGCATCGAACAAAATAACACAAAAATTATTTTTCCGAGATATCTAGTTAGCCATGCATTTTTTCCAAGAAACAAAAACCTCATTAAATTGAGCTCGTAAAACTGCAATTCTTTCCCCATTTAATTGTCCCTCTATCTCCGCTAGTTTCCGAGATCCCCATGCTAAACATCTAAAAAAACTCATCCTGTATATGAAATATTGCGAAGCCCCCGGACACTCGATCCACAACCCCACTGGATTTTTCATTTATTCTTTTTTTATTTTTTTTTTCAGTGCCGTATTTTTTTTTTGGGAAACAGCATGAAGTGGCATTTTCATGAATGTAATTTCAATGCCTACGGGATTCATTGGAAATATATAATGTGCGTTCGCGGCCGCCATATTGTGTTTTCGTTTTTTTATTTTAATGTGATGTTTAAATAGCTATAGCTCGAATGTCTTGTGGAAAATTATTTTTACTAATTTTTTATATATTTTTTTAAATTAAATTCTGGATAATTTTTTTCAATTTCGTGTAAATTTTTTTTTGGGACTGCAGCCATATTGAGTAATTTTTTCTGAAATGTGATGCCTAACACGATTGGTTGTGGAAAAATATTGTTAGCCCCCCCCCCATTTTTAATTACTAATTTTGTGTATTTTATTTTTTTTTTTATTAAATTTTTGATAACATTGTCAACTTCACGAAAACTGGAATGAAGTAAAAAAAAATTTGATTTTTTTTTATTAATTTTCTATTACAGCGACTCGCATGTCCGTAAAAAAAATTATTTCAAAATTTCAAATTTGGGCTCAATGATTCAGAAATTAAATTTAAAATTATTTTTCGTTGGGGGCCCATGACATCTAAGTTCTAAAATACAACCAATAGATTAAATATCCTAAAAAAAAATTAAAATTATGAATCCTTTGCTTGAAATTAAAATTAAAAGTTTGTCACAATAATAATAATAATAATAAACAAATTGAATTTTTTGTCGTTTAGGTTCGGCTGTAATTTTGATAATTTGTCCAAATTCTATGATTTTTGAAGCTTAAGGTCAAGGTCAAGGTCAAGCTTAAGATAAAGATCAAGGTCAAGCTTAAGTTTAAGATCAAGGCAGGGTCAAGCTCAAGCACAAACAAATCTGGACGTTATTACTTTTACAGACATACAACCTAATCACATACCATTTAGAGTCCGATTTATTTAACTTTTAATTTTTAATTCACAGCTAACATGACTTGCTGCAACAAATAATAATAATAAACAAGTTGCGAGTTGCAATTTGTAGTTTTGGAGTTGCTTATTAATTTTAATAATTCGTCCAAATTTTATAATTAATTTAAGCGAGCGGCCAAGGCCGACCTTAAGATAAAGATCCAGCTCAAGGTCTCATCAAATTTTATAATTTGTTCAATTGCACAAGCTTAAGCTTCAGCTCAAGCTCAAGCACAAACAAATTCGGGCGCTCTTGTTTTTATATAAATTTGTTATGCAAAATGTTCCAAAACCAAACGCAAATGGCCTCGGATGTTCAATATATTCGGCAGAGTTTGTACAACTATGTATTTTAACAACTTCGTGGACATAATCGGCAAGGGGAATCCAATCTCTGGTGTAACCGATTCTTGTGAACGAACACAATCCCCGACCTTTGAAAAATCACTTGATGAAATTCCTGTATTTTGTAAGCACCGGGAAAGCACCAATCCACTTGAAAAGCCTAAACCGTTGAACGTCTGCATCCATTTAAAGATAACAGTCCGGATTTTTTTTTCCATCGCTATATACAGTCCGTTCTACAAAACGGGCCCGAGACTATAGCGACTTCAATTGTGATTTAATCACCAACAAACCATATATATTATTAAATGGGACAGTCTTAGCTACAACTTGGGGAACAAAATTCTTTATTAAACACCTTCATTTATTTGTTATGACGTCATCGCCATTTTTTTTAAATGGCAACCTATATTTTTTATGTTTTATTTCGTTATGATTTTTAATTCTGTTTTCAACGGTAGACAATTTTAAATAGGTTGCGTAAGAAAAAAACCAAGGAAAACGGCCTTACAATTTTAATAGAATGATCAATGAAATGAACATATTAATCCAACTAATCCAACTAATCCATGATACGGCAAACTTTTACTAAGAAAAGTCGTTCATAATAAGAAATTGTGGCCCTATACAAAATTTCAGAAAGATCTACCTACTTTGATCAAACCGTGATTAAACAAAACAAGACCGTTTGATCAAAGTAGGTAGAGCTTTCTGAAATTTTATAGAGGGCCACAATTTCTTATTATGAACGACTTTTCTTAGTAAAATTTTGCCGTATCATGGATGAGTTGGATTAATTTGTTCATTTCATTGATCATATTAAAATTGTAAGGCCGTTTTTCTTGCTTTTTTTCTTATGCAACCTATTTAAAATTGTATACCATTGAAAACAGAATTAAAAATCATAACGAATAAACAAATAAAAAATATAGGTTGCCATTTAAAACAATGGCGATGACGTCATAACAAATAAATGAAGGTGTTTAATAAAGAATTTTTTTCGTCAAGTTGTAGCTAAGACTGTCCCATTTAATAATATACATGGTTTGTTGGTGATTATATCACAATTCAAGTCGCTATAGTCTCGGGCCCGTTTTGTAGAACGGACTGTATAAAATAATAGCACATAAGTATCTCAACAGCCCATTTTCTGATGAATGGCATTTACTGGTTGTAGAAATAACACTGAGTTTCGAATGTGAAAAAATCCGCATTAAATTCGAGTAGTTAGTATACAAATATTTGTTAGAATTTGTACAATACTTTAGGATCGAGTTAATTCCTTCGAAATGACTTATAAGAAGAAACTTAAATTAATGAGAATTAGATAAAATTCGGATTTTGTAAATTTATCGTGTGGACCTGTTAATGCATGGTAACATTGACTTGATTGCATTCTTTGCAGATTTTAACAGTTTTTAAAGAAAGATTACAAATATCTGAAGCACACGAAGAAAATACATAATAAATGAAAAAATAAAGCAGATTATCAGTTTCCTTTTCTGTATTCCATTCGAAAATTTAAAGAGGAGTCAACCCAACCATTATGGTGTTATTTTCGTGAGTTTTAGGTTCGCGGTTTCGCTGATGCTGGAGTCGCAAGTGGACCAGTTACATCCTTGAAAATATACATTCGGAGGTTCATAAGCGAACTCTATACTGATTAACGTCATGCTATTTAGTTTATCATTGAGTTTTCGTATCATGACAATATTTTCAAAAATTTTTTATCAATGATTTTTCATAAATACAAAAAATATGCCTTATAATCTTCAAGTATAAAATTTTCACAAAAGAGAATAAATCTTCAGTGAAAATTACACAAAACAGACTATGGTGCAATGAGTGTAAGAGTAAGTTTGGTTGAAGAATCTCACATTTAAGATATGTACACGCATGACTGATATGACGCTATCGGCATATACATCATCGACTTTGACAACATGTAAAGTGAACTCTTGGATGTATGCGCTCCCGCTAATGCTAAAGATGGTATATTAACATGTACATGTCTTGAAATTTACATGCTCCTTATTTATATAACTTGTAAGGAAACTGCAACACGCAAATGGAAACAAACTCATTCGATCCGCATCGCATTATACCTAAGACGTATCGAGAATAATAATAAGTTTAAATTTGCAGCGAAAAATAATCTTGAAAATTGTCTCATACAATATTAGTTTGTCTAATAAAAAATAATGTTGTTAGAAATGCAAATTGAAGGCATGGAGGCTTAAAGAACGGTATGCAAATTTACTGCTGAAAGATACCCTGAGGTGTCATTATTTATAATCAACATCGATTTCTAAATCTAAATTTTTTAAATGGTAATTGTATGATGAAAAGTGCGATGAAAACCTACATTTTCAAACTTCGAAATAAAATATGGCGTTAAAACTTTCAACGTAAATTAGAAAAATCTCACAACCAAGTTTAACATGTGCTCGAAACGTTATAATTAATCCTGTCACTTAATAGCTTCCTGCAAGAATATTTTCCGTAGTTAATCTTTGAAATCGAAAAATAAACAAACTTCAATTTCATGTTTTTTAATTGCCTATTAATGAGCTTCATATCAGTGTAATTTTCTTGTTTTCGATACACATAAAATAAAAAAAAATTGATTTGATGTTTATTTTACGTCGCTTTGTTAAGTTGGTTCAATTTCACATGTGAACGGTGATCTGCCCGATAATAAAATAGGTAACTTCATGCGCTTGTCAGTTCAAATTTCTAATCAGGTTAGAAGTTAACGAGGTTTTATTTTTATTCGAATCTTGTATTCATCGTGGGAAAAGGTTTATTATTGTGTAACAAACATTGTGGAATTTCAAAAAATATGTAGTCAATCATGGGGTAATTTTATTATTAAATAGATATAATTCAACACAATTTTTTTGTAATAAAATTATAATTAAAAATTAATTATTTTTTAGAATTTTAATGCAATTTGTATACGACAGCAGTTCGATTATCAAACGCTGAATGACTTTAAACTTTTTAAAAATTATGAAAAATTGATTGTACGCAAAAACAAACAAAAAATATCGACAAAATTAAAATGTTAATAATAATAAATAATAATGTCATTTTCTTTGAAGATTAGTAGACCAAATAGGTTGTAAAATATTATTCCGTAAAAACAAAAAATTCTATGCATAAACTTGATCGATATTTAAAAGATATAAGTTTACTGATTTGAGAAATTTATTCGAATTATTTTTGAGACACATTTTATTCATATTTATTTCTTCAATTATTTCTCTTTGATTTTCCATTTATCTTCAAACTTCTTAATTTGTAAGAAATACTTCCGTTGGTTCATATATATAGTTTGTACGTGTCCATGAACATATTGTATTAAAAAAAAACAGAAATAAAACTGACTATTACCGTTTTAATTACCCACCTAAATCTCAAGAATCGAGAAAAGAAGAAACATGCAAGATCGCGTGAATTAAGTTCCTCAAGACTAAATATGGAATGCAAAGTCATAAATACGGAATGTGGAATAAGCGTTTGCGCTTTGCGCATATTATGTAAATTATTCTACGAGCGACGACGCTTTGCTCGTCGAAATCGTTACAATTTCTTTTTTAATTTAAAAATAATTAATAATATTTTTTCTTCTTTTATGTATAAGCTTGTATAATTAACGGGTAATACGACAGACGCTTTCAATAAATTTAATTTTCTGTTATATTTCAACTTGCCGAGCGTATATCAAAGTTACATAACACAAAGGCACTTATCTGCCGAAGTGTTCGTTCCATTTTCGTTCTTTTGCAATGGTGGGTATATATATGACATATGGATCGTTCATATTCTCAACACTATTCGTAATCAATTCTTTTCGCATAATGGACCGTAAACATGGCCTCGATTTCAACGGCTTATATGCATCGCTAAATAACGTATATGAATATAATGAATTACGAATGGCGAATCAATAAATAATCTGGGATTTTTTGTTTTAATATTTCTTGAAGGAAGAAGTCTAAATATTTATTTGTAGAAAATTAATTGGTTTAAATATACCTGTAATTAGATTAAAGATATATTTCTGAAAAATTTGTCTTAAATTCGTACCTTTCCTGTGTGTGCGAATTTATGGTATTTGTATCTAAATTACGTGTACGAAATAAGCCTAAATTATATATATAGGTAAAAAAAATTTGTACACTTTTTATAAATAAACTAATAACTAACTAGCTAAATAACTAAATAAATAATAAAATTTTCGCTCTAAGCGTTAAAGGGCTAAATGTAATGTGTAAAGTATTTTTTATTATCAACTGCAAGTGCATAGCGAAAAATGTATAGTAACCAACTCAACAGATAAATGTTGATACAAGAATAAATGGAAAATAATTGTGAAGACTAAAATAATTGTAGTACAGGTAACCCTCGTATAAC
>JAFFZR010001756.1:0-26195 GCA_018397195.1 Lethrus apterus
ATTTTTAATATCGTATCTTAAGTCATCTTTGTCACAATCCCAACTTAAACCTAATGTTTTTGTTTGTAAATTGGAGTCTAATCTAACAATTGTTTGGTTTTCACTTGTTTGTGGTAAAAGTTTCGCATTATTTGACGCCCACTTAGCTAAATCAAATCCACCACTTTTACAAATTTTAATTAAATTATCACGAAGAGCAATTGCATCGCCTATAGTATTTGTTCCCGTAAGCAAATCATCCATGTAAAAGTCCTCATTAATTACTTTACTAGCTTTCGGATAGAAATCGTAGGTTTTACGACGCCATGGTGAGGTAGTACGCAACCTTCTTGGAAATTTTTATCATTGTTCGCCACTAATTTCATATGACCGAGATCAATGTAATCACGCATGAAATTGCAATAATCTGATTTAAAATTGTTGTCATTTTTAAATTTCTTTTCTAATGAATGTAATCGTTTTAATGCTATTTGATATGTTGAACCGATTTTTGGTTCACTTGTTTTAAAAGGTAGACGTACAATAAATCTACCATCCACATCACGTTTATGAGTTGTTTGAAATATTTCTTCGCAAATTTGTTCGTCTTTAGTCAAAGGCTTATTGTCATTTCATAATTTTCAATCTCCCAAAATTTTTCTGTCTGATTCTCTAATTTTTGATTTAATTTAACCGTATTTAAATTGCATTGCACATTATTTATTTCGTTGTTTATATCAATCGTTGCGGATGTAACAGGGCCTCCCAAGATGAAGCCGAGTTTTGTATTTTGCACAAACGTTTCTTTGTTGTTTAAACGCATGCGACCTTCCTCTAGTAGTTCCCAAAATAATGCTGCACCTATGAGCATGTCAATGGGGGATGATACATTAAAATTTTTATCCGCTAATGTTATATTTTCCGGGACAGCGAGATCTGATTTGTCAAACGTTTCAACGGGAAAATTTCTATTGATGTTAGGTACGATCAGACACCTAATTTTTGTTGCATAATTGCTATTTAATGATCTGAACTTTATTTCACACGATTTATTTATGTTCATAAAACTACTGCATACTCCGCTAATACCTACTGAGATTGGAATGACATTTAATTGCAATTTTTTACTGAATTCTTCAGTTACCAAATGCTGCTGGGAGCCTTGATCTAGTAAAATCTTGGCTTTATGAATATTTCCACGCATATCACTCTACTCTACTCTACAATTGCGGTTGATAACATGACTTCAATATTTGGTTCTAACTGACACTGATTAATGCTTACACTCACATTTTGACTCTGGCTGTTTCGCGTTGTATTTTTTGGAAAATGCAACAATGAGTTATGTTTATTTGAACAAAATTTGCATTTACTACCGTGACATGTTTTTGTGTCGTGTCCTGCTTTCAGACAATTGAAACAAAGTTTTAACCTTTTGGCCATTTCAACTCTGTCGTTTACATTTAATTTTAAAAAATCCTTACAATGATATACACTATGATTCTGTTTACACATAACACACATATTATGACTATGTGCCACAAAATGGTTATATTTCTTGCTATTGAAATCTTGCGTTCTGGACTTTGGAATAAACGTTGATTTATTAAAATTATGACTAAACTCCATAGCCTCCACTGTGAGACATCTTTGTTTTAGAAATTCCAGCATTTCATTTAATGAGGGTAACTCGTTCGATGTTAATTTTGCTTCCCACTCCTTATTCGTAGCGAAATCAAATTTAGTTGTTAATAAATAGACCAAGAGAACGTCCCAAGAACTTATGTCTATATTTTCCGATTTCAANGGTTCACTTGTTTTAAAAGGTAGACGTACAATAAATCTACCATCCACATCACGCTTATGAGTTGTTTGAAATATTTCTTCGCAAATTTGTTCGTCTTTAGTCAAAGGCTTATTGTCAATTTCATAATTTTCAATCTCCCAAAATTTTTCTATCTGATTCTCTAATTTTTGATTTAATTTAACCATATTTAAATTGCATTGCACATTATTTATTTCGTTGTTTATATCAATCGTTGCGGATGTAACAGGGCCTCCTAAGATAAAGCCGAGTTTTGTATTTTGCACAAACGTTTCTTTGTTGTTTAAACGCATGCGACCTTCCTCTAGTAGTTCCCAAAATAATGCTGCACCTATGAGCATGTCAATGGGGGATGATACATTAAAATTTTTATCCGCTAATGTTATATTTTCCGGGACAGCGAGATCTGATTTGTCAAACGTTTCTACGGGAAAATTTCTATTGATGTTAGATACGATCAGACACCTAATTTTTGTTGCATAATTGCTATTTAATGATCTGAACTTTATTTCACACGATTTATTTATGTTCATAAAACTACTGCATACTCCGCTAATACCTACTGAGATTGGAATGACATTTAATTGCAATTTTTTACTGAATTCTTCAGTTACCAAATGCTGCTGGGAGCCTTGATCTAGTAAAATCTTGGCTTTATGAATATTTCCACGTATATCATAACACTCTACAATTGCGGTTGATAACATGACTTCAATATTTGGTTCTAACTGACACTGATTAATGCTTACACTCACATTTTGACTCTGGCTGTTTCGCGTTGTATTTTTTGGAAAATGCAACAATGAGTTATGTTTATTTGAACAAAATTTGCATTTACTACCGTGACATGTTTTTGTGTCGTGTCCTGCTTTCAGACAATTGAAACAAAGTTTTAACCTTTTGGCCATTTCAACTCTGTCGTTTACATTTAATTTTAAAAAATCCTTACAATGATATACACTATGATTCTGTTTACACATAACACACATATTATGACTATGTGCCACAAAATGGTTATATTTCTTGCTATTGAAATCTTGCGTTCTGGACTTTGGAATAAACGTTGATTTATTAAAATTATGACTAAACTCCATAGCCTCCACTGTGAGACATCTTTGTTTTAGAAATTCCAGCATTTCATTTAATGAGGGTAACTCGTTCGATGTTAATTTTGCTTCCCACTCCTTATTCGTAGCGAAATCAAATTTAGTTGTTAATAAATAGACCAAGAGAACGTCCCAAGAACTTATGTCTATATTTTCCGATTTCAAAGCTGCTAAATTTGAATTAAAATTATCAAGTAATTCCCTAATTGAACTTAATGATTTAGTAATTGATTGCAAATTAAACAATGCATGGAGATGATGTTGTACAATCAAACGCTTGTTTTTATAACGATCGATTAATAACTTCCACGCAGATTCGTAACTTTCTGCCGCGATTGGCAATGAATCTATGGTTCGTTTTGCATCGTCTAACACGCAACTTCTTAGATAATGAAACTTTTGAATATTACTTAAGCTTGCATTTTCATGTATTATTGAGCTGAAACTATCATGGAATGCTGTCCACTCAGTATATACACCACTGAATTTCGGTAAATTGATTATAGGCAACTGCACTGGAACCTTGTTAATTTGACTTGTATTTTGCCCTTGTAATGAATTCTCATTTGAACTACTTGCACTATTCTGATCTGACTCTTTTTTTAATTTTTCGACTAATTCTTCCGCGTCAACTAATGTCTCATAATATTTTGTTTCAAATTCTTCGCGTAACTTTATATCCTCATCTCTTTTTGTAATAATTTCGATTTTTAACTGCACTTCATTGAATTGTGAAAGTAATTGTTTGTAATCTGATATCTTATATTGTAAAACGCGAAAATTGCCACCTTCCTTTTTTACCTTCTCTATAAACGTTTTAAATCTCGTTGCGGAACTTTTTATTTGACTTCGCGTTTTCGTCAATTCTTCGTTTGCCATATTTAAACGTAATGAAATAAAACTGACGTTTACAAAAAAAATAAGAAATGCACACACAAAAGGTTAAGGAAATGATGTAACTAGGACGTAATGACCACTAACCTTTTTCCGACGAATTTGGACCGTTCTGTCCGACTGATTTTTGATGATAATTGCCACACTGATGTCCTTGGCGATGGCGTCCACAGTGACCCAGTACCTTGACGATGATGCCCACAAGAATTTGGCTTTTACTTCTACGTTTGTCTTATTACTCGTTTTCGATGAAAGTCACACTAACTTCATCCACCACTTGTTCTGATTCACACAGATCCGGCTCGCTGGACCAAAATGTTGGGTATTCTTTTATTTAAATTAAACTCGAAGGACCATTTTGTTATATGTATGTTTATTCTATTATATACGAGTTAAGACTACAATAATGAGATGAATAATAATAATAACTATACTTTGCGGTACTACCCTTAACTTATACTAAACTTAAACTTAAAGGGCGGGGGTGGTACCGTGAGCGGGAGGCGATCGACGCGCAGGTCGTAACACTCATCCTTTACTCAAAACTGAAATATTTTTCTGGCATACCCTTCAACATAGGACCGTGGTTTTTGCATATTTTGGGTTGGGCTATGGTCAACTATTACTTGTTGAAATATTGGGACTTATTTCAGAATGACCCCGTATATTATCTAACCACCTCAGTCTCTGTATCGAGCTTCTCTAATTTTCGTTGGTTGATTGTATAGTTAGTTCTATTAATTCTTTGTTTGTCCTTCTTCTCTAGATTTCATTTTCGTTTCTCTTGCCATATATTTTCCTTAATATCTTTCACTCTATATCGACATGTTCAATATCCACTTTTTATGTTTATAAATGATTTATTGGAGGTATGTACTTTTATTGCAAATCATCACTTTAGTAGCTCTTGTTAAATGTTTATTACGCCAATATATGCGGTTCTGCCCCATTTCAAAATTTGTATTCTATTTCTTCCTCTCTTCTACACGTTAATTATGATACTAAGGAATTGCACATTATCACTTTTCTCAAAATAATATAGCAATTTCGAGGTCTTTTGAAAATATCTTATAACTTCCGTTTAAACCTTGAGATCACTTTGAGATTAAACCTTGAAAATCATCACCACACACAATATATTGGTGTTTGTGATGATACCATTTTCCTTTTTATTAATTTTCCAGACATTCGTAAACTCTCCATTTCTTCCATTAGCCTTCTTTTAACATAGTAATAGGCTTGTGTAAAGTACTTGGTTGTACTTGTTTTACTATTTTCTTTTTGATCAACATTGTTTTATGTAACTTTCTGTATCGCTGTTCCCTTGCAATATTAGCAATAAATGTTATCCCCTTTTTTATACTCCGGACAAAGCAAAGTATTCGACTGTAATTTAGGCATTCTCTTTTCATTCCATATCCCCTTCATTAATGTAATTATAATGTCAGCTATAATTTCCTCCTTATTTACCACTTCAGCTTTCGCCTCATGTGCAAAATGTGTCTCTTCATCTTCCTCCTGAACTTCATTTAATAATTCCTCAAATACTCTTTACATCAAGTTTTCATCTATTTCTCTCTATTTTTCCATCTTTACTTCTACAGATATTGTTCCCCACGTTTTTTCTTACCTTCTAACAAAAAGTCTTTATCTTTATTTCCAAAATGTTCTTCGAAAGTTGTTGTTTGTAATTCTTATTTTACATAACATTTTGGCTACTGTTTTTTAAGTTTGTAGTAATTTTAACTTTATTCAGTCTTCTTATTAAGCGTTCCTAGTACTGATAATTTTTCATGCAATATTACTTATAATGTTCATTTGCTCGAAATAAAGACAAAATAATGTAAGTAAAGAAATTGTGATTTAATACTAATTATTATATTATAAAATTAATAAAATATTTTATCAATGGACACCACCATTACAGGAAACAACATGATACTACTTCAAATATTAATTTTAATAATTTAATACTGACCTTTGGAAATACAATATCTAAAACATCAATGGAACTCTCAAAACCCTTATTGATAATCTCATATCCCAATGAGTAGAACTGTCTATTCAAAAACAATTGCGTCAGATAAATTTGAAGCAACACATTGAATAAGTTTAGACTTTCACAGGCTATCAACCATCTGGACCAAGACCTATTCAGTTCTCCTCGGTCAATAAAAATTCGTCTAATGTTTCGCAATTTAATATCCCTAAAAATAAAATGAAAAAAATAATCGAATAAAACTGCCAACCTGCAAACCTTTCGTGTTTGCCTGTAATATGTATTCCTCTACAATCAAAACTGTCTGCTTCAGATATAACACCTACTCTTAAACCTTCCGCTAGAATTTTCAATTTTCCACCTGTAACAAAATACATGTCAGAAAAATCGATTAATCAAATTGAATATATAAAATGTTAATACCTTCGATACTTTTCCACATAAGGTGAGGAAGGTAAAACATAATTGCCTGTCCAAAAAGTACAAAAGGCACCCACTGATAATAAGCATGTCTCTTGACTTCATCTTCATTTTGTGAGCCCATTGGGCCGACTCCTGGATGAGGCAATGATCCCTCATC
The DNA here is from genome assembly GCA_018397195.1 of Lethrus apterus. Lineage (NCBI taxonomy): Eukaryota > Metazoa > Arthropoda > Insecta > Coleoptera > Geotrupidae > Lethrus > Lethrus apterus. The sequence goes on from JAFFZR010001756.1 coordinate 6,384, forward strand.
CAAGAGCTTTTCGTCGTAATGTTTCATCTGCAAATATATAATTACTTCCATATAAATTTCTATAGTTATCAATTCTTACCATAGTAAATGTTGTTGTAAAAAAGCAAAACGTATTCATGACATGTTCAGGCACACCATCAGATATGCATTTTATGTGCTCGCCTATGTATTGTCTGGATGTTACCAAAACAGTTGCCACTAAGAGTATAAACGTAGTGACCTTATAATGTAACTTGAAACCCACGTTATCTATGCTGTAATTTTTCACTTTTAATGCACCTTTTAAATGTGCAAATGACTGCAGCATTATCTGGAACAAAATCTAGTATACAGTACAGAACTTAATCGTAAGGTAAAATGGTATTAAAATAATGAATTAAAAAAATCGTAAAATGATTATCAGTCGATAAAAATGCGTAAACAGTAATATAACATGGAAGGAATAAATTCGGGATAATATATCATTCCTAAATTATTAGTATCAAATTCTTGGTTGCTCAAGAATAAAAGATAAGTGAAATTTCAATCATTCCTAAAGAAAGATTTATTTCACCGTTATTTACTATTTGTTGCTTCTTTTAATGTCTAAACGCGTCGTGAAAACTGTATACACCAAGCACTAGCACTGCTAGTTAGGGCAAACAAAATGATAGGAGCTCTAAGTTACTAAAGTCTCTAGATTAGGTAATTATTTATGGCACAATAAAATAAAAACTGAATACAACTACTCAATTAGTCAACTTTCAGCTTTAAAATTAAATAAATAAAAAAAAAAGACAAGAAAAAGTAAAACCAAATTGAAATTGAGAGAAGCTGTAGAACGCTGCGGATTTTTTCTTGCCAACCTAAATTTTGAAATATTCGCGGTTGAGTTGTCCTTAATGTCAAACATTTTTTAACGCTAATACAGTATACAATACAGTACAAGATTTGCGGGAAAATATCAACAGATAGGATTGAAAGTAAATGAATGAAGCATGAAGAAGAAGAAACAGCGACCAAATTTTTAGATTATACGAGGAACCACGCATCACTATCAAAATCAACAACAACTGAAAGGGCTGAATCACGTTAAAAGATTACCTCTAGATGAAAATGAACCTGAAAATCAAGGAATGGAGCCAGTAAAACTTGTTGTGCTTTATTTGTGAGAACAATACAATATATTAACTTTTTCACGGTTTCTGTAATTGCCTATCAATTTTACTCTTTAGTCTTATGCTAAATTTAATTTTGGAAAGAACCAATTCAATATATACTCCTTTCTGCGTAATCATACCCAACTTTTGTTATTATTTTATGTAACTTGCATGCTAACCATTATTTATGATATAGACGGGTAACAAGGATTACATGCTCTTTATCATAAAATATACAGTCTGTTCACGGGAAAATTCTACAATAGTTAACTTTTTTATTTAAAGAGATACAAATTTGGTTAAATGGACAAAGTTTAAGTAACTTGCAATACGCATTTCGCGCAATTAATTATAAAACAAAAGAACATCAAGTTGCTAGGATACAAGCATGAAGATTAATTTTTTAAATTGAACACCTGTATATTTTAAATTTTTAAGTTGCTCTGGTTGTCTGCTATAATTTAATAAGAAAATAATTTTGCAAATTTTATTACAATTACAATAGTGGTAAATAAATAATTTGTAATAATTTCTTTTATTATTATTGCTATGAGATGCATAAGACATATTAATGCAATCCGAAGGATGAAAAACATTTGTAAAACAACTTGTTACAAGCGGAGGATCGAGAACAACAGTTCTTTTGTTTTTTATTATTTTATTACTTTATTTTTTAACTCCTTAACTGGCAATCCGAGAGAAAAATTGTCTTATAATTAATTATAACAGGCGACCAGAGCAACTTAAAAATAAAAATATACAGGCTGTTCAGTTTAAAAAATTAATCGGTACGCTTGTATGTTAGCAACCCGATGTTCTTTTATTTTATAATATATTGCGCGAAATGACAATGCAAGGTACTTAAACTTGGTCCATTTAACCAAGTTTGTATCTCCTTAGATAAAAAAGTTAGCTATTATAGAATAATTTGTGAACACCTAGAATGCAAGAAATTATTGTTTTTTTTAACTACTTAACTAGTGATCCTAGAGAAAAATTGTTTTATAATTAATTATAGCAGGCAACTAGATCAACTTAAAAATATAAAAATATACAAGGTGTTCAATTTAAAAAATTAATCGTTATGCTTGTATCTTAGCAACGCGATGTTCTTTTGTTTTATAATTTATTGCACGAAATGCGCATTGCAAATTACTTAAACTTTGTCCATTTAACCAAGCTTGTATCTCTTTAAATAAAAAAGTTAGCTATTGTAGAATGTTCATGTGAGTAGACTGTATAGAAGTCCCATTTAATAAATATAATGCTTTATGTATAAATCTTGTGACATTGTACTATTTTTCTTGAAAGATATATTTTTTCTTTTTCTTTTAATTCTGATCGCACTGAGAGGGAGGGATTTGGTTGCGGCCACGACCGTCTTACAAGTGTTATAGCCTGTTCCAGCATACGCTGCAAGGATTAGGGAAACGTGGAAATCCTTATTATTATTATTATTATTATTATTTGTCTCGGGCCAAATACGTATGTTTCCTACTTTACGCGTGCCGCAACATAGTATGTATGTAGGCACATATAAAAGTTTGGCGGGCTGCAGATATGGCCGCACTACACCATTAATCCCATAATAGTTTATGTTAACAAAATACAAACAAAATCACTATAACTCTTAGTAAATTAATTATGCCTATTGTGTGCAAAACTGTATGAGAAATTTAATAGTGACGGATCGTTTAGAACATTTTCTAACATACATTGTTTCATTCTAGGACTTTATTATTTTGTAATTTAATAAAAATTGCTATAATTATGATAATCGACTCTACTCGCATTCAGCAAATAACTATTATTATTAGAAATGCTTGCCTAAGGGCTTTCATATTACACATTATTAACATAAAATTAAATTAAAATTAAAAATATACCTCCTAAATATAAACATTAATAACAAAATATCAGTAAAGGAAGACGATACTTCGTCGTATCCACAAGATACACAGTTATATTGGTTAATTTATTTATTTTGTACATAAAGGTTACATGTGCACTATGTAGATAACTGTAATATCCTACTGTATGCATAGAACACTTGTTTTTATAATGAGGCAAAAGTAAATGATCAGGTTTCTGGATGTATCCGTAACCTCCATATTCTAGCAAATTGCCAATAGTACGTTAATCCAGTAATCTGCCCATACAACGTCATTAATTATGAATTATTACATAAACACTGAACAAGCAAGACTGTAGTAGTATAGTAGTATCTTTCAACTACAAACACACAGGAGATAACTGTGAAGTCATTAGCAAGAGCCTTGTTCTTTTCAAAACTGTGGTCTATCCACACAGAAAAGAAAATGTCAATTCGCCAATATTATCATGGCATTTATTACCCTATTAACAACACTTACATAACACGTCTACATCCATACAAAGTTTCTTTTTTATACATGTATTTATTGCTAGTTAACTTGGTTTTTCTACATAAAATTTGAATTATATGAAGATGAATTTTTAATTAAAATCTAAGCGAATTAGTAATAACTTACGAAGTCTAATCCAAAATCATAAATATGAAGCACAGATGCGTCTAACACATTCACACTGGAGTAAATTGATAGGCTCCTATATTTATCAAAATAGATTAGATACACTATCAGTTTTGAAATATATAAGTTAACGTGTGTTTGCTAATCTCTTTATAAAAATATGAATGCGTACCCGTTCACACCTATTTCTCCGCGATGTGTAAATTGTAAGATGATGATCATATGATACGTAAACGCATATTCTGTGGAATTGAATAGGTATTAGACGAAACTACTTTATACTTGCGATGAATTCAATTTTTAATAATAAGTCGTTTATTGACAAAGAATCTTTTATGTTTCTTATCCTCAAATAAATCTTCCTACATTTACGTCACCATTTAAAATTAGTACACCGAAATATGGATAAGATAATGATATTTTGTCAGCTTGAAAAATGTCATTTCCGTTACTATTATCGTGCCCCAGAAGTATGGAACCGGCTTGATTTCTTAAAAACCGTCTATCGGATTAAATTGAAATTTGGCAAGTATAATGGAGTTAATAAAATCTATTAACTGTAATTTTTTCCACTGTTTATGTTTATTTATATTTGAGATACAGCGCCGTCTTGATTTTTTTAACGGCACGAGGGGTCAATTTTCATCATTGGAAAGCTTATTTTTTGCGAGTATAATTATGTCAAAGATGTGTAAATTATTTTGTATATTCACACATACTCTATTTCTTAAACGATCCCACACTAAAAAGTCGACGGGTGTCATGTCGGGGGATCTAGGAGGCCATTCAATGGCTCCACTACGCCCAATCCAACTATCTGAAACAACTTCATTCCGAAACTCCCGAACTTAACGACCAAATTGTGGCGTTGGTCCGTCATGCTCGAACCCACTTATTTGGGTTTTCAAAATTTAGAAATAGCTCCATTAGCTGTGGGAAAACATAGCTTTTTGTCGCACAGATATTTTGAGATTCTCAACAACTTCTAACATAAGATCCAATGCTTGATCTTCATTTCTTACAGTTCTTGGACTTGCAGTCTTTAGAAGCTCCTTAACACATCCTGTCTTGTTAATACGTTATAAGGTTTTCGTGACTACAAATTTACTAATCATTTACAATTATCATAAAAATTTCTATTGTCTGTTAAATTAACCATGTATTTTAAATACAGTGGATACGTCAACTGTATTATCAAAAATGTGTTGTTTTTTGGCCGATTTGCAAGGCCGATGCGACTGCATCTTGGCTAAGGACTTGATAGGGAATAATTTCTACATATTTAATTATCATTTTAATAAAAAATCACTGTACTCAGAAAAAAAATAAGCTCTGTATCTCAAAAACCAAAAAAGCTAAACAGTTGAAAACATTAGAGTTAATAGATTTTAGTTACTTGATTATACGTGCAAAATTTCATTTTAATCAGGCAAACGGTTCCTCCCAAAATTTTAACAGGTGATAGCTGACCTTAACCCAAACTCAAATCCGCAAAAACCACGGTTCCATCTTCATTTTAAATTTTCCAAAAATGTCATTTTTTATATGGGCATTCGGTTCTAAGTACCGTGTCCTATGTCCATTTCAATATGTGTCACGTTGAAAATCAACAACCTTTATTGATGATAATTCGGCATTATTATCACATTTTATTCAAAAGTTAAAATATTTTTTTCTGGCACACTCTTCAACATAGGACTGATATTTTGCCTATTCGGGGTTGGGCTATTGTCGGCTATCACCTGTTAAAATATCAGTACTCTAAATGACCCTGAATATGTTCTATAATATTCAATGTGAAAAGGTAATTGTTTTATAAAATCATTCTGAAAATGTGCTTGTAAAATTAATAATTAATCAGGAAAAAAAAAGATGACAAGACTTAAGTAACGTTCAGTTTTTCACAGATACGGCATGTGATGATACTTTTTGTAGAAGCTAAAAAATGGTACTTTGAATTAACGAAAAAATATTATTTTTTAAATGAAAACTATTTTCCAAGCATCTACAACTAAAAATTCGACACTACAAAGAAATGATTTTTTAGAAGCACTCATTGCAAATCTTAATATAAAATATTAATTTTATTTGTAGTTTCATTAATAAAAACAATTAACCAATATTTTCCAATTAAATGTGTGTGTTTCTTACGAAGGCTTCCGTGACCGTTGGCTAATGTTGTTTCTCTGTATCCGGGCTGGAACCGCGTCAATTCGAGAGAGATGGCAGAGCTGCCATTCTCACCATTAATATATAACTATTGTATCCAGTTAGAGCTAAAAGAATATTGAAAAACAAATATTTGAATATTTTAATTTTTATGCAATGTATGTTAAATATCATCACTACCTATATAAAATTTCTCTCTAATAATTTATAACACAAAACGTTAAATACATTTACAAAATGCTTCATACAAGGTAAATATATTATTCTTCATTGGATTCACGCATCCGTTCCAACAATATTTATCATGCATTCCTTGAACTGGCACATTTTGCAGATAAAAGATTTCGTATGTATTTACAATTATTTCACTATTTCTCGGATATTTAATTCTAGAATAAAAGAGAACGTCATTTTGATAATAATAAAATTCTTATCTTAATTGTTAAGGAGATATAAAACAGGAAATTTTTAATTAATAAAGAAAATCATGATATTGTACTAGTGAATTTTAAATTGCCTGTTTATTCCTTTCATGTAAACCGAAAGTATTTGAAACATAAATTGCAAAAATTCACATATTTTTATTGTTTTAACAACACAATGATTTTCAAAGACTTGCCGCATTTAACGATATTGTAAATATCAAAAATTATCCTTTCTAAAATGTTTACGATATTTTTTTGTTCGTGCTTTTTTAAATCAATTAAACTATCTCTTCACTTATGCTGCACTAATATTAAATCTATTTTTGGTTCTTCCGATATCTTTCTTCGTCTTCTTTTTTCAATGTTAACCTTTTCTTCCCTTCCACAATTTTCTTTGCGGCCATTTTTATTATTTGTGCAATTCTTGCCTGGCTTTCCATATGATTTCCAAACATTCCTTTCTAATCATCTTTAATTCAACTTCAGTTTTATAATGCTATATGCCCTTTTTCTCACCACCACCCTACTTATTACTTCCATCGGCACAACATCCTCTCAGTATCTTCATCTGCTTTATCCTCTATTTTTGGCATAAATATATTGCCGTTTAAGTTAAGGGTTTGATTCTTACTGTCTTCCACTTCCTTCCTTTCAAAATTTACTTGCCTCAATACATACGTGGAACAAAGCCACTGTCGCTACAAAGTACTCCTTGAACGACTTACACCAGCCAATCCATAACCGCGCCATTCATCCTCCACCTTCATACAAACATATCTTAAATGTTACGTTGCATGAATACATAGCCTAAGTACTTAAACTGACTCACCCTCCCAATCAACTCTTCCTTCCACTCAAACCTATACTCCTTCCCTCTTCTCCCTCCCTTCCTAAACTCTAGAAGAAGTGAGTTTTCATAACATTCAACCTTAGATCTCTAGTCTAGTCTATCGAAAAATCTGTAGTCTTCCAATCATCTCTTTCGTCTCACCACTGGTTCTTGCTAACACAACCACATCATCTGTGACGCCAAAGACTACACTTTCTCACGCCCTACCACCCTACTTCCCCATTCGTAACACTTCTTCTATGTCCAACGGGTATTCTTTAAACAGAGTTCGGCTTAGCGGACAACCCTGCCTCAGTCCTTTGTTTAACCGAAACCCTCACCATACATACTGTCTTCTTATACATATTTCTTATATTCACTCTCACCTTTTCCGAAACGCTCCACACATTCGAACAATTTCTCTCTGTTCACTGAGTCATACTCGGCCTCCAGATATACGAACAGAGCATATTTTCCTCCCCAGTTTGCTAGCTCCTGATCTTTTATGTAATCCAAAGTTACTATGTGTTCTGTGGTCTCTGTTCCTTTTCTGAATCCTGTTTCATTGTCTGGTAGTTCTTTCTTCCCTTCAATTTAATTTTCCAACATGCCTTGCATAATTTTGACAACACCTTTTACGGTGCACCCATCAGCATTACACCTCTGTAATTCCTCGGCTCCCCCAATACACTCTTGTGTACTATTCTCACCTTGCTTTTGGCCAATTTTCCTGCCCACCCCAAATCTCATTCGTCCCAGACAGTCGTCTAATTCCCACTTACACGCTTCAGTGCTAACGCCGTTTAGACCAGATGATTTGCCCGTTTTTAGACCTTCTAATATAATAATAAAATATATAATGATATCAAATTCTCAGTTGTAAACGCCTGAAAATCTTTGTTTTCTTGAGTCTCCAACCAAATATGACTCTGAATGTAACAGAAAACACATAAGTAATAAATAATTTATAGAATTAAATATTTTACATTTTTTTTTTTTTTTTTAGTGGGAAGTAAGATAATAAAGAAAATCTGTTCAAATATTTAGTACATTATTATCTAGAAATACGAATTATCTATGAAATTTAATAGACGGATCAGAACATTGAGTCATGGAATCCAAAAATTACGAATGACACTTAACTGAATGGATTAGAAATGATGAATGAATGATGAATGTTTTTTTTTTCTCTAAATTTAATTATATATCTATTTTCTCGGACGCTATGGAAATAATATATTTCTTATCTTCAAGAATAATCAAATAGTCCATATGATAATTTGTTTAACAGTGGGAATGGCATACGTTCAAATTTATATGGAATCAGGCATTATTTCTAAAATAGGAAACGTATCGATATTATGTAATAAAATTTACATGTATAAATAAAAATGTTAATAATAGAAAATGAAATTGTTATTAACAGATTTCTTGCAACAAAAATTGAACATGTAAACAGTTGGAAAATTAATAAAAATGAAACTTAGTCTTGATAATTTTTACACGTGCTGCTATTTGAAAATTGTTTTTGCACCTATGATTCCATCTCAGAAGGACCCTTAAATGTATATATGTATTATACCGGGTGTTTCAAATTATCTGGGAGCTATAGCTAACTTCGTTTTTTTTTTTTTGGAGCTACAGAGTCGGTCAAATTAGCAAAGATGCGGTGATTTTTCCGCTGATTGCAATGATACACACAAAATAACAAATGCGCACCATGTTTCAGAGCCAACTCGGATAATAATAATTTTTTAATGGAACACCCAGTATATTTATGTAGCAGTCGGTAGAAAATGAAATTTTGCACAAAATCTTATACTACTATAACCCAGAAATGAAAAACAAAAGAGCTACGACGACATTAATACAGGTCACCGCACATGGGATAACTTTGTTAGTAGTGGAGCTCGATGTTGGTCAATACAATGACAAAAAAAAAACAATTGCGATTCGCATTTTTCAGTAACCCTTTCATAATTTAGAGAAAACTTTCATGGCATCATGAACCTAATGCTTACTTTGATTTAACTTATAGTTATTGATTTTATACCATGTCCTTTTTTGTTTTCTTTTACATTATTTTAAGACTGTACAAGTTGGGCAAATTTCGGTGTTTTCATAGGGAATTTTGATAACCATTAGAGATACAGAAAAATTACTCTACCATCCTCTATCACTTTTTTGAAGAAATATTCAATGGTGAAAACCAAAATTGGCTATCGTCTTTTGTTTTCGAGTTATGGGCAAAAATTCGATTGTTTCAATTTTCGTTTTATGGCTATATCTTGCTTATTTGGAAAAATGAAGGAAATTAATGTCCACGTTCTTCAAGCACTTTTTTGATAAGAATGCAGTGGCGTTATTAGTTTTTTGAAAAAGGTCTCCAAATGCGAGTTGTGACATAAAGTTTTAATTTTTTATATGGAACTCATAGCTGGCTGTGGCTTAACTGAAAACAGAATTTTATTCCCTTTTCAACAATATATAACATGTATGGTCATTATTAATTTTCATACATACATATTTTTCAAAAATGCATACTTGTCTTTTCAAGTTCAGATGTTCATATTTTCATAGTAGGTGAATAAAGTTTAATATATTGTTAATGTTTTATTCAGAGTAATAATAATTCTGAAGCTACAAGTCAAACATAAACGCCAATTTCTTTCTTTGGGGACAGATTATAGACATTTTTTCCCTTTTTTCCCTCTCACCACTTGTCCAAAGCTCGAAGAACTTATCTGGATTGAGAGATAGGGGTTTGGTTACGGCCACGACCGTCCTACAGATGTTAAAGCCTATCCAGCATACGCTGCAAGGATTTGGAAAACGTGGAAAACCTCATCAGAATAATAGTCGGTCGGAAGGCCAATTCAAAGTCACAAACATTGAAAATTTATATCTGTGATACCTATAAGTTTACAATGTCCGCCACTAAGACTTGAACCCAGGACCTTGAGGTTTCTAGTCTATTCACTAAGCCACTAGAGGAGCAATCCCATAATATAACCCCATTTAAAAATACTAACAATAATATGAACGAACTAAGATAAAATGTTATATAGTGTGTTAATTCTGTAACAACGTCAGTTCGGAGTGTTTCAAAGCGATGTCAATTGTGTGTTGCGAATGACGGACGTCAATTTGAATATTCAATATAAGTCTGACCTTGAAAAGTATGAATTTTTGTAAAATCTCTATGAAAATTAGAAATTGACCATACATGCTATATATTGTTGAAAAGGGAAAAAAATATTTTTTTATTTAACCTACAGCCAACCAACTAAGAGTTCCATATAAAAAATTACAACTTTATGTCACAACTCGAATTTGAGAACTTTTTCAAAAAACTAACAACGCCCCTGCATTCTTATCAAAAAAGTGCCTGAAGAACGTGGACATTATTTTCTTTTATTTTTCCAAATAAGCAAGATATAGCCATAAAACGAAAATTGAAAAAAATCGAATTTTTTCCCATAACTCGACAACAAAAGACGATAGCCAAGTTTGGATTTCACCATTGAATTTTTCTTCAAAAAAGCGATCGAGGATGGTAGGGTAATTTTTTTTTATCTCTTATGGTTATCGAAATTCCCTATGAAAACATCGAAATTTGCCCATCCTGTACGTGTTTTGTTGGAAAATAAATTTATTATTATTATTTTTTGTTGTGAGTGTGTTTGGTGCTGGTGGAACCCCTTTTGCGTGTATTTTGTGTGTGTGTAAAGTGTTCCATGGGTATGTTACTATAATCTTCTCGCCTCGCCGTAAGAGATGTAGCATTGTTAATTATGCCAACAGCGAAAGCTGACTCAGGAGGGTACCGGACACAACAGGAAATCTTCTTCTCCAGGCGCGACTCGAGCCCTCGACCCACAGTTTCTCACACCCTGCTCTGCCTTCTTACCACTAGACCACCGAGCGCAACGAAAGTAAATAATTAATTATTATTGATATTAATATTAATGGTATACCGATAGTTAAATTAACAATCCATTTATCATTTGAACATAGCACATAGTAGTTGTATTTTCTGTTTATTTCACTGTTTAATTTTGTTAGTTTTCAGAATTTACCATTTTGGTTAATAAAGAAATCAGTTTCAACATTTGGTGGCAGGTGTTGATGTTTGTGTTGGTTGTTATTTTTTTGTAATATTTGTGTTTTTCATTAATCTTCTTAGTTTTTTTTTTTTTTATAATTTGACTGCATTTCGACAATTTGTAAAATGTTATTTAGGACTCTTTAATTTATGAATTTGCGAATATTAATAATGGTTGGATGAAGAATAAAAAGATAAGTATCTTCCTAAACGTTAATAACCATGAATTTGACGTTAATAACATAAATAAACAGCAGTAGAGTGTCTACAATTTGACAAGTGACAAATGAAAATAACATGTCCAAACCTTAGTAAATAATTATAGGTAACCAATATGATGTTTGTAAGTTACAGCAGTGCATCCATTAATTATTATGTAATTAATCCACTTGTTGGAATTGGTCGGTAGAGACATGTATTGCGCAATGTATATTTTCAGTCGAATTAATTGTACCTGTTAGCAATTTTATAGTTAATATGATTATGTAGTTATTTAATATTTGTCATAATATAAAATTCATCATATCAGCGAAAATAAATTCAAACGTAAGTACATTTAGGGAATTTACTTAAAATCAATAATTGCGAGGTTTTGACAGTGACGTTTATATGAATCTCCTTGCCGAAGGAGGATACTTCCAATTATCACCTTAACTCACAAAGAATCCGCAGTATTTATACTACAATAGCGATGATTATTTACGGTATGACTGTTTCAAGTGCAACACTCATACCACGATTTGGGTGTAATGAATAACACGCAACCACGCAGTGTCCTTTTCTGACACAACCGACTCCGCATAGCGCTAGGACGTTGTGCACTATCAGCTGTCAGTTGCAATGTTTTCTTCGTGATGTTAGGTTATCTGCAGATGTTGCCGCTGTTATCTATGTGAATTCGTTATTTTCTGTGATATTTATGAACTTTTTGGATTTTTCTTCTATCACCGTAGGTGAGTAATTTTTTTCCTTAAAAATTTAAAATCTTTAATTCAAATTACTGGCTGTGTTTTGGCTGTCAAATAATGCCAGTACACCACTGCATTATTAAAAAAAAAGTTGTTGAAGTGTGGTCAAATAATGCCAGTACACCACTGCATTATTTTTAAAAAAATTTGTTAAAGTGTACATAATTTAGATTTTACAAATTACGAATTTAAATTATTTAAACTATTCCTCCCACATACTGCCTTGATGTTATCTAAAGTATGTAATTTCAACTCCTAAAATGCGTAAGTATTTTAAAATAAAATATAAAACGATGTATTATTGTTACATATTCAGATAAGACTTTTAATTAACGCATTTTATTCGTAATTGTTTAGTGTTTTAGTACAATCTTTTTTTTTTAATTATTTTATAAGTAATTACTTGTACTTCCACGGCCGTTTTCAAATATGTATCTTTCGTGTGAGCACCGAATTGCCAAAAATCCATGTGAAACATCTTCAGATAAAACTGAACTTAATAGTTCAGTCTGGTCTTACAGATGTTAAAGCCTATCCCAGCATACGCTGCCAAGGAAACATGGAAAACCTAATCAAAATAGTAGGTCGGAAGGCCAATTTAAAGTCAGAAACATTGTAAACTTAAATCTGTGATATAAATTTACAAGATTAGAATCCTAGAGCTTGAGTACTACCATACTGAGACCAGTAATCCCATAACAGTAATAATAATTAAAATTATGGTAATTCGGGATTATTATTCCATTATTTAGAAAGACAGAGAGAAATACTTTAGATTTAGATGAATGTTAAATTACGTTCAACTTTTTAGCTGCCCGTTAAAAAATATGCAATATGCAATATCACTTCCGTTATAAACGGAAATAGGAATAAATAATTTTTTTTAATAGCAAAGTGTTTTTTTTTTATATTTGAATATTGTTGCCAGTTCTTAACACCCATATGAAAGAAATTCTGTGTCAAATAATTTATATATACAGGGTGATTTTTTGAAAACGATACGCCTGAGATATTTCAGAAACCGAAAGGAAATTAAACATTTACGAAAACAGGTCCACTTATATGTCAAGGGGGAAACCGTTTGACCTATGATTCACACTTTTGACGTTTACCCCTGCGCCCTCACGAATACCTCCCCAAAAATTTTTAATGGAATGACCCATCGCGTGGTATCTCAAATGAAAGAGCCATCGATGGGCTTTACAGATGTGTTTGAAGTTTTGGATTCTGATCATTACTTCCCGAGTTATTGAGCTCTGAATATTCAAACTTTCTTTCTTCTTCATTTTTTTTACCGGGTCTGTAACTAACAAAAAGCGAAATGCTCCAAACCGAGTAGATACCCCTTGCAATTTCAAAATTTTGGGGCAAAACATGTGTCCTTGCAAAGAAACTTCACCTGTTTCAGTATTTTTTAAGCAACTAATCTCCAAGGTGACATAAAAAATGAAGAAAGTTTGGATATTCAAAGCTCACTAACTCGGGAAGTAATGATCAGAATTCAAAAATTCAAACACATCTGTAAAGGCCATTCATTTGAGATACCACGCGATCATTCCATTTAAAATTTTTGGGGAGGTATTCGTGGGGGCGCAAGGGTAAACGTCAAAAGTGTGAATCATAGGTCAAACCGTTTTCCCCTTAACGTATAAGTGAACCTGTTTTCGGAAATTTTTAATTTACTTTTGGTTTCCGAAATATCTCAGGCGGATCGTTTTCAAAAAATCACCCTGTATAATCGGTTTAAAACGGTTTGTTCCGTTGTTCGATGTCTATTTTCCATGTTTTTCGGTCATTCCATTGGCCTTCTCCAAGATCTCTGGTACTCATCGTCTTCGATATTCCTTTCTTCCAAGTTTTTCTGGGTCTTCCTCATTTTCTGCGGTTCGGAGGTATCCATTCCATAACTTTCTTTGGTAATCTTGCGTCGTCCATTGTTTGTATATGGCTGTACCATATTAATTGCTTTCTTTCTACCTCCGTTGTTAGAGATTCATCTAGTCCCCTTTGCTGTTTTACTTCTTCATTGCGAATTCTATCTCTGCGAGATATTCCCAGCGATCTTCGAAACACATCCATTTCCACTGATTCAATCTTTCTCTTGAGGTTTTCTGTTAGGTGCCAAGTTTCCGTAAAGTAGACTACTTTTAATAAGAGTTTCATATATATTGTATTTCCTCTTTCTTACTATTTCGTTACTCCAAAATATACTGTTTAGGCAACCAATTGCTTTTCTGGCGTGTGCTATTTTCTTTCTGATTTCCTTGTCATCCCTTCCCGTGGAGTCGAAAATCATGCCTAAGTAAGTGTATTCTCTACACGGTAGAAGGCCTGGCGCAGACCTTTATTGATCAGGAATGGTTGTGATAGTTTGTTGCCTACTTTTACTTGCGATGTTGATTCTTCATAAATATTTTTTAACGCTTTAATTAAAGTGTAGCTAATATTTGTTTCCTGGGGTACTTTCCATAGTTTACTAATATGCACAGTATCATAGGCTTTGTGGAGGTCGATAAACATGAGATGGGTTTCCTGATTTGTGCTGGATTTTTCTCTATTAGTTGTTTGACACAAAAAGTTATGTCTGTACAAGTTTTTCCACCTCTAAATCCAGATTGCTCTTCTTCTTCCTGTTCTCGATATTCCGCTTGTTACAGATATGCCTCTGTAATTAACGCAGTCTAGTTTGTTTCCCTTTTTATGAATGGATGATACATATGCCGTTTTCAAATCCTTTGGTATAGGAGTACCATTTAGAAATTCATTTATACACCAAATGATGTTTGTTAATTGTTTTTCTGTGCCACATTTTATTAATTCCGCTGGAATACCTTCTGGTCCTGGTGAGCGACCGTTTTTCAGTCCTACTACTGCCTTCATCACCCTTTCACCCACATCTACTGTAATATATTCTCCTTCAACACATACCTCTGCCGGGGAAATTGTCACATATTCAGGTCTATTCTCTGTTAGAAAATTTTCATAGTGTTCCTTCCATTTCTGAATTGATATTGGTTGGATATTTGTACTTCTCGATTCTGTTGACTTTACTTTATTAATAAATTTCCAGCTTTCTGAGCATTTTTTTTTCAAATAATAAATTATTTTTTTAAGCTTACGAAAACAATAAATTCCTGGCAACTTAAACAGGGAGTTTCAAAATTTTTGAAATTGTTAGAAAGGACATTTTTCAAAAATGTCTATGAACTGCCATAGAAAATAATTGCTTTAGTAATTTGTTATTTAATTTACATTTATTGTTTTTTTATTGGTTTATTTTTCTTGATATGAGTAACGCATGTACAAAATCTTTAGCAGACTATTCTTGTTCGAACTTTGTTAAAATAGCAGTTTAACAAGTACATTAAAAGTTGCCGTATAAAATCTACAGCACATGACAAGTTCGAGCCGTCAATGCAAACGTAAAAGCAACGGAAAGTCCCCATTTCTTACCAGCCTATACCGGATAACGCATAGTTTCTGGCCTCCATAGAGATGTAGAAAATGATCATTGCCAGACGGGGGCTCGAAATAATATTTGCGAACCGGAAAAGAATGAGTGCATCAAACATCAAAATTAGACATATTTGAATATAGATTTCAAGTTGGACTGGAAGGCAGTCCGTAATCAAAATTTAAAATATTTTATATTATTTTTTTATATCATCAAATATTAGTCTTTAGTTTAAATAAAAATAGTTTTATTTCATAAAATAAAAGTAATAGTTATGATTTGCCAAACCTAGTCGTAGACCGATACCGGTAGCAGTTGAGAATCACCGTTGACTGGTCTATAAGTAAAACCAGAGCCTCCCTAACCACAGGGCTAAGTGGGCTCTAGGCCAGTGGCGCCAGTCGCCTGGGGTGGCAGGCTTTTGGGGCGGCAATTGTTCATATAGGTAATGAGCTGTACAAACCATAAATTTACTTATTGACTATTTTGAATTCCAATAATTTCAATTACGGAGCGAACCTAACCCGTACAACCTATGAATGTTCTTTTGAATTTCGATTATGAAGCGAATCTAACCTAAATTTTAAAAACTGGCTTAACTGACTTTTGAATTTCAATAATTTCAAATAAGTTTTGACTTTTTGAATTAAAAATAATTGGCGACCTTAATATGGGTCATTTGAATTTTGTATGAATTCTACGTATATTTTTATTTGTTTATTGGTAATATATTGACTTTTTCTAGTTCTGAAACTTTTGTAAAACTTCACCGGTCACCCCGCTCGCGCTTCCCCTCCCTTGTATCTCGCCAAATATCTTAGGACGGCCCTGAGTAAACCTCATTTTTAAACTGACGATACGATACGGATACAAAATGGTCCAATCTGCCGATTCGCTTTGATTGTTC
Source organism: Lethrus apterus (assembly GCA_018397195.1). Taxonomy (NCBI): domain Eukaryota; kingdom Metazoa; phylum Arthropoda; class Insecta; order Coleoptera; family Geotrupidae; genus Lethrus; species Lethrus apterus. Next base: position 22,890 of record JAFFZR010001756.1, read on the forward strand.
GCTACGTTTTCCCCACGGGTCCGGGGCTGACGCACAGAATAATGAAAACTTATAAATATGTATAAATAAATAAATTCATATTATTCAACTGAATATATAAATAATTCATTGTCAATTGTTGAAACCTATGTATATTTAAAAATAAGAATGATATAAATTCGCGCAAAACGTAATTAATTGAAAACGTTCGAAATGTAGATCTGCGACTCGATTCTGACAGGAGGACATATAAGTGTGGTGCATTTTACATTTTGTGGTTCATTCTGGCAGCCGAACGTCCATCGGTTGACCGAACTATTTTACCGAACTCTGCTTCCCGAAGCCTTATACATATTCATATATTCAAATCACAATGTGCAGATAATAGAATATAATCACCATAATTTTATAAACGAATCATACGTTCCAAAAAGTTCTACAGAACTGAAAAGTAAACAAAATATTTTACGAAGTATACCAATGAAAGGAACAGTTGAGGAAATTCCAAAAACGTTTTTCAGTAAGGTATGTTCTGTTCAGTGGCGAACACATTACGTGTAAAGTTCAATTCAATCATGTGTTGAGCAACTTTTGACTACCAACTTAGATAGTATGAACCAAGTGAGCGTGAGAGATCTATTTCTGAGGCGATTGGAATCAAAATAAATTCAAGGACCCATTTCTGGATATCTACCAGAATCTCATCCAAGGAATACACGAAGCAGCAGTAGAACATTTGGAACTAAAATAATTAGTAACAGGCGATGGTGGCCAGAGGAAATACAAAATTAATGAAAGAAAATAAGAAACGATATTGAAGTGGCTAAATACAGTAAGTTGACAAAAAACTGTATGTAGGACCAAAGAATCTCATACGAAATAAAAGTGATGCAGAGAAACACCGAATGTGGAGCAAAATGTGCCGATATTAATACTACCTTCATTCGTGGAGGAAAATGTACGGACGCTTGAAGATTTATAAAGATAATTACTATAAATAATAGAGAAAACATAGGTGAATCAAAATCTACAGCAAACTACTGACAAGATCAAGAGATACGGAACGATGAATCAGCAGTAATAAAACGGCATAAGGCCCAAGTGGTATTTGGAGTGAACTTCTCAAATGTCAAATGCCTGAATGGTAAACCAGTTCCTGATGAATGGAAAATAGCTTGTATTGAATATATGTAATAAGAAGCATGAGTTGGATATGTGGCAGGATCTTACTAAATCTTATAGCGGATGAATATAAAAACAAGGAAGAATAAGAGCATAACGGTTTCAGAGATCGTGTAACTACAATGCATTTTCTGCCTGAAAGAAATAATGATAATAAAGACGATAGCTAAAAGAGATAAGATATAAGGTACCTTATTTATTTTCTGACAAGAGTGCTTCGAAAATGCCGGTAACCAATGTTTTGTCTACCCTGGCTCTCCCCTACTATATTGTCTCTTTTGTTTATTATTTTTCATATATCGTTCATCGAAATTCTTTTTGATGTAAATTACTTGGGTTATAGTTCATTTTTGCTTATTACAGAAAGTTTAATGGCCATATACGGGGTGTCCCCGAAAGGTCTGTACAAAATAATAACACATATTCCTGAGGCCAAAATAGAACGATTTAACCCAATTTACCTCTATTCAAAGTTGCTTCGTTTAGCCGCTAGAGGGATACAATTTTCCTGAAAAGAAATCGTTTTTTCGAGAAAACTTTATAACGCTTTTCGCGATTGGGACCAAATTTGGTATGTGGATTTGTACTGAAAGAAGGCATTATTTGGCACGTTATTTTCTCTTCTGCCTGTTTTGTAAGTGGTCAAAAATGATCATCCACATCTTAAGAAGCTCATACTTTTTTTTTGTTATTTGATGAATACTTTTTTGCTGATAGACACATATGTTACCTACATTTCTTGTCTCTTGCTCCATTTCGTCATTTCTCATAGTTTAGGCAGAAAAAATAATAATTTTAATCAAATCAACTAAAAAAATTCACAACAAATGTTCGAATATACCTCCCTCTGCATGAATGCAAAGATTAACACGTCGTAAAAATTTGAACTGGACACTTCTCATCATTTCGACATCGTTTTTTAGAGTGTCTACTGCAGGAATTATGGCAACGCATCCAAAATGCAGTAGACACTCTAAGAAACGATGTCGAAATGATGAGAAGAATCCAGTTCAATTTTTTACGACGTGTTAATCTTAGAAATCATGCAGAAGACGGTATATTCTCGAACATTTGTTGTGAATTTTTTCGCTGATTTAATTAAAATTTCTAGTTCTTGTTGAGGGTTATTATTTTTTTCTGCCTAAACTATGAGAAATGACGAAATGGGGCAAGAGACAAGAAATGTAGGTAACTTATGTGTCTATCAGCAAAAAAGTATTCATCTAATAACAAAAAAAATATGAGCTTCTTAAGATGTGGATGATCATTTTTTGACCACTTAAAAAACACGCAGAAGAGAAAATAACATGTCAAATAATGCTTTATTTTAGTACAAATCCACATACCAAATTTGGTCCCAATCGCGATAAGCGTTAGAAAGTTTTCTCGAACAAACGATTTCTTTTCAGGACATTTGCATCCCTCTAGCGGCTAAGCGAAGCAACTTTGAATAGAGGTAAGTTGGGTTAAAGCGTCCTATTTTGGCCTCAGGAATATGTGTTATTATTTTGTACAGACCTTTCGTGGACACCCGTATATATACGGGTGTCCCAGTACGTTTACAACAGCCGATATCTCAGAGACGGTAGGTCTGATTTATTTCAAATTCAGGATATCTGTATGAGCCTTAGGGAAGATCATTTCTGTAATATTAAACCTTCATTCCCAATTTCCACTTCTCTGCAACAAATATTGAATTACGAAATTTAAATGGAACACCCAGTATATTGTTTCATTATTCGAAAATACACATTAAAACAACTTTAGTGGTACAATTTTGACAACAATTTGGTTAGAAAAAGGCGGATATAGACACTTAAAAATATTCGAAAAGACACCCGTGGAATCAGTAATGTATGTTGAAAGAAATTGATCGTTGCCATAGTTTTTGATCTTTATATGATATAAATATCAAAAACTATGGCAACGATCAATTTCTGTCAAATGTCAATTAATCGTTGCCATAGTTTTTCGTCTTTATCTATATTAATAAAAATGAATTTGCAAAATGTCCGACGGAGCATCACTTGAGAACGGCTCGACCGATTTGGCTGATTTTTTTTTTGTTGTGTTCGTAATTGTCAGGACAAGGTTTGTATGAAAGAAAATTTTTGGAAAATCCACGGAAAAAGTCGGAAATTTTTA
>JAFFZR010001757.1:4520-26101 GCA_018397195.1 Lethrus apterus
TTTTCTCTGTATATTTAATGTTTTCTTTCCATTTACTCTTCGCACCCAATTTAATTTTTCAGAATATGCTTTCTTTTCAGTGTCTTATTTCAATTTCTATCACATTCGTTCTCATTTCATTTTCAGTTTACTGTCATATACAATCATGGGTAGAACTTTTCCAAGTCGTTTGTCGCTTCTCATAGAAACGTGTCATTAAACAATATAGTCTTGAAACATGAACCAAATATTACTTTCTTTACAGATAATTATCACTCATACATTTGGGATTAAATGTACGCTTGACAATTTTACTCTATTTACTCGCCGTTACTCCCGTCATCAATGTATTATCACAAATTATTTCACACAATTCTCCCTCAAATAATCTTATACCGTTTCTGCACCCAAAAATTGTTTTGGCCGAAAGCTCAAAAAATATATTTTATTATTATTTTTTATAATTATTTTCACTTTTATTTAAATTCAAAATTTGATGTTGATAACGCTAAATTAAAGTTTAAAAATATTTTTCTCTTGGATCACGATAAGTATATTTTCGTCTTATTTTGATGCATTGTTTTATTTATAACGTTGATGCAAGATTTCAAGCATGTGGTAGATAAAAATATATAAAATATCGAATGAAAGGAAAGTAGTATACACTTGCAAAATTATTTTTGTAATTTCGTAGTTCTTTGCGCGACGCGCAGTATTCTAAATTTAACAGTTTTATTTTTTATTGTCATGTTCAAGTGCTATTATTTATATCGTTAATTTATACAAAACATAATCTATATAATAAACGATTGCAGCCATTATCCCACATTAAAATCCTTTATTAATTTTTATTTTTGCAGTTGAGGAAAAAATTAAAATCAATAACAAATCCATGTTTACATAGAAATAAAAGTACACATTTCAAATCGCCATAGTGACATTGTTGATCGCCTGGTTTCGATCGATATATATGTTGTTAAGGCTTGCCATCGAGTGCCATAGCGTTGCAATCTTGAATATTTTTCTGTATTTATTTTTGTACAACTTTTGCTTTTTTTCTATTTTATTATGTAAATTTTGATCTTCCATGTATCTTTTGAGATGAATCATCAGTTGAAAGGTAAACTCACAAATAAATACCGTTTTTCCTTTTTTCCTTGTTGATACTGTAAAAATTTCAGAACAAAACCAAATAATAATAATTCGAGTTAGCTTGCTAATACCAGAATGTCGTTTCGAAAATGCACTTATTGCATTATGGATGCAATTTAACCACGCATTGAAGTACTGCTTTTGTCTTAAATTTCAAAGTTTATCTTTTTCACAGTATTATTTATCTTTACCATTACTATTATTATTTAGGGGATACATTTCATTATCATATTTATCTTATTGCATTTTACGAGTGCGTACTTTCGTACTGTCTCCATCATAATTCCCTTGTTTTTACGTAAGTACCTTCACCGTGAGTCATAAATTAATTCACTAACAGCGCGCAAGATATTGCATAATATACAACAGACTGAAAGTTTACCTTGCAAGTGTATGACACATTCATAAACTGTAAAAGTTGCTTTCGACCATATTTTTATAAAAATTTCCGCAATAGAAAACTTGTATTTATTATTGACTGTTTTGTAATGTAATATTGTAAGGTTAGAATTAGTTAACTATGAATTATGAATCATTTATTGGTGCGGTTTAATTATTAGAATTTATCGATTATAAATAAATAGTACTACACAAATGTTTGCTTTAAAATTTGCCTTTGAATGTGTTCTGTTTTTAGAAATGTAAATATTAGATGTGAAGTGTTTGAAGAATCGAACAATAAAATTGTTTACTTAAATTATTCTTAGTATATTACGCCGAATATTAGTTTAATATTAGTTTCTGAGTCTATTAAACTTTCCTCGACATTTTTCAATATAACATATAAAATACTTGCTACTGCAGCAGAGGGAGCAAGGAATTGAGCTTTTTGAAAAACCAATTTTAAATTAAGTGTACGTTTGTCAATTATTGACCAACAGTTTTTTTTTTTTTTTGACTTTGTATCTACATGATTATGGCATCTTGAAAAATGTCATAATCATACACCAGAAAAGATTGTCATATGCCAAAAAAATTATTATTTCAATTTTTTGATTTTGCAATGATTCATAGAGTTAAGAAATTAAACGTGGAAAGCCTAATCATAGTCGGTCGGCCAACTCAGTGTTAGAAATATTTCCAACTTTGTAATAAAATTCAATTAAGATTTGAAACTTAAACACCTTAAGATTACTGATCTACTATCTATGTCACTGCACCACTAAATATTTTGGAGGCAAAATTAAATAAAATAATAATTATAAAAAAATCAACAATATTTAATTTTATAAAAATTGTATGATTGGTCCAGGTGCTTATTCCAATAGTATTCGACATGCTTTTTTGCTCAGTTAATAAAATGTGTGAATGCAGTAACGGTTTAAATTCACAAAAAAAAAAACATTTATTTATTTTATGTGTAGTTCTTAACACGGTTGAAATTAAAGGTCATTGCTAGTGATAAAGTCGGCTATTATTTTCCACACTGATAAAATGTACGTTAAAAACCTATAACCCCATCAATAAGCTATTCATGTATCATTCCTGTTTGAGTTATCGTTTCTGCCATTTCTTGCTTTATTTAAACGATTCGCAATATATATAATTTGTATAATCATTAGGGTAAATGCCTAACGAAACACCGGTTTTATGGGCAGATGCAGGTCGTTTATAATTATAAATTGTTATTCAGGTCTTTAGGCGTCTGATGTTGAATGTTAAATATGTCTTATTATTAAACATTTTAAACTTCAACTTTGTTCAATTTATGAACGATAAATTTATTATTTACTTTATGGTATTTAGTTTTTTTTTTTTTACAATTCTGAATGAGTCACCAAAATGTATGTTGTGATAGAATTTGAGATGACGCTATGTTTATAATTTAATTTTTGCGAATATTAATACATAGTTACATTCATACGTCAGTTCCCAACAGCCATGGCGTCATCTTCACTTGCTGATCTAATTTATTTAACAGATGGTAAAATAATTATGTGTCATCGCTCTAACATAAATCTACAAAATTAAACAACTGTAGCTTTTACTTATGGTTTGAACAATTTATTTACACAATATTTTTTATTATTTGTTTTAGAAAACTTTATTGTTTACTAGTTATGACAAATGAAATCTTTTGTATATAAATAATGATAAAATATTGCAAATTGCATAAAACTGTTTCTAAGTAATAGGAACAACAATAAAGTTTTAACGCTTAAAAAAAAAATAATAATAATAATGTTATAGGACAAAAGATCGTTGGATTTGAAAGAGGTAGATACTGGGAGCATATACCGATGACATTAAAAAATTTCTTGAACTGTCAAAAAAATCAGAACAAGATGATATATGCATTTAAGAGCGTAAAACAATGATTAAATGAAAGGAAAAAAAAACGTACATGTGATATAAGGAAATAATAAAAATTATAGGATGCATTTGCGGATGCGATAAATAGAACACAGAAGAAGGAAATATTATGGTTTATGATACAATGGTTTAAAGAAAAGTTATTTTTTTAGTTATTAAAAAAAAAGTTCAATTAAATTTATTCAACAAACAGTTTTTTTATATATTTTATTGTTCTTTAATTGTTCAATAACTCATGCATTATCATATATTAATCTTCACATCAAATCATTAAAAGTGTTATGTAAAATATGCAAAAAGTTCCATTAAAAAATATAAATCTTATGTGACTGTGTAAATAAAACTTTTATTTTTTTCGTATGGCTTAAGTTTGTCTTAAGTCTTAACATTAGCATTGACATTTGTTGATAAGGAAGATTGAATTACTTGGAGTCAAAATGAGATAGACATTTCGATAAAACTCTCAATTCTTCAGAAACATAAACATTTCGTCATGGTTATCACTTCATATTTATTTCTCACTTATTGAGGTAATAAATAGATAATTAAAAAATATGGGAATAATCAACAATTGATGAATTAATTCAAGAAATCAAGAATAAATTTCACTAGTTTTGTCAAATTGTCTGGGCAATTTGTAATAGAAACGAAAGTAGTAGAAAGTGTAAACAACTAAAGCAGTTATTGTAGAAAATGGATTTAAAAAAAAAGAAAGAAAAGAAAATCAGAAGGAGGATGGGAAAGAGCAAGAAACTAAGAATTGAAACGATTATATGTGAAAGCACTCCTAATTTGGACATTTTGAAAGATTTCCGGAGAGTAGAAAGAAAAACTATTGAGAACAAGCCTATATGATGTAAGAAAAAGAGGAAGACCCCTAAAGAGATTATAATGCTTACAATAGGATCTGGAAGAAAAAAGCTTTCAGGGCGGGAAAAAAAGCAAAAAACGAAAAGGAACAGAAAGCTTACAGGATACACCTTTGTTATTCAATGCCCAATTTATAGTTACATAACTTTCATTTACAAAAATGCTTAATAATAACAAAACAATTCAAACGAAATTATTTCTACCGGTATCGCTAGCATAATATCTACGATTAACATTATTCATATTTATGCGCAATGAAAGTGTGATTTTGATCAACTTAATTTTCAGTTAATTCCGGCTACAAAATCCACCATAAATGCGAATAATTAAGTGTCGGCTGAATTTCCTCGTCGGGAGAAAGTTTGCAACGATATCCATCAATTCCGGGAAAATATTTTTACGCATCTGTCCTCTATGCCATTCTCACCATCTAGAACGAGTTACGAGCTTACATAACTGAAATGGGTTTAAAAAATATTATTCTGTTGTAGCAAGTTTAAGTTCTAATTTGAAAGTCACTACCTTATGAGACAAGTGTCGACTGGTTGGTTATTTTATTGCCGTGTTTTACAATTTATTCTCCCTAAATATGGGCATATTGAATGACAAAAATGACGTATAAGAATTTGTAACATAAATATTTAATATATGTGATATTTAGAAATATCTGTTCACCGACCTAATTTCAGTTTAATTAACCATCGTGTATCAGAGTGCATTCGTTTTATTACTCAGAATTGTCAATACTCCACCATTCGAATTAATCATTATCATTAGCACTATATTCTATATTATTCGATTTAAACGTTCATGCGGAATGAATAATTTACAATTCGCAAGTGTGCGGAATATTCATAAGTTTGATGTCAATGTTTTTGTAATTTAAAGCGATGACATCACGGGAAACTGCATACGTGCTGTAGTTATAAGGAGAATTATGACTAAATAACTACCGAATTTATACCGTGCGTAATACCGTTCCCTGTTTTAAAAATATGCTTAATCACATTTATGAGTGATGCGTGTTTATGTTTTGTATTTCAATTTTATCGGTGACATTGATGACGGGGTTTGTATTTTTAATCTGTTAGTGTGTGCTGTTTTGTTCAGTTATTGAATATAAATACACGACGAAGGAAAACTGAAAGAATCAAATGCGAAAAATTATTTGACATCAAATTCTTGCTTGGACGCTCAAAGAATAAAACGATAAGAATTTTCTCAAAAATTATTTATATAAAAACAAAACAAAAAATCGGTGTTGGATAAATTTGTTTGTAATTAGAATTTTCAGAACTTTAGTCGGATATAAAGATCTTTTAATAGGTTCCTCATAAATAAAATAAGAGATGGATTATTTATAATTATGAGTTTTCAACTTCTCATATTTATTCTATTCGTCATTTTTTTTTTTCTACTGCAATAGAAATATATCGTTTTCTTTGAAATACTTAATATAATAAATTCTTATGTAATAAATAATTAAATAACATTTCCCCGCCACGCCGTCGACTCCGCCAAGAGAAGTATGCGTTGAATAAATAGCATACTAGTAATAAAACTGATGCGACGTTACTATTTACTATTATCACTTCTAGGAAATATATTCTCAAGGAAAATAGTTACACAGTGTCAGTTTAACAATGTATTTTACAATTAGTTCATGATTTGTTCTCGTGAAACGAATGTGTACTCAGCGTTTTAAAAGATTCATAATTTTATTAGATTAAATTTAAAAAATCTTTGTAAACCCCTAAAAAAGATTAATTTTATTATGCATCAAACTTTACTTACCATATTATGGAATTAGTTATTTACATTTTATGTAAACCAAACAAATCCATAAAATTCCAATAAATAATATTTTTTATAAACGTTTTCTACAGATTGGTCATAATAATTATATTTTAAGGTTGGATTTTACATAAATCGTTACATTCGTTACGGTTGTTTGTAAGTAACATTGTGGAAGTAAAATAAAGCCTTGAGTAGCAAGCGTTTCAGATTTTATTATTACATGGCTTTATTATTCAGCCTAGAAGAATATAACTGTGAAGAGGTATATATCTCCCAGTATGGTAAAGTTATCTGGGAACATTTTCAAGTGTTCTGTGTCCACTTTTAGGTGTGTCTTTTTAATTTGACACATAAAATAAATTGTTTTATTGGTTTAGTTTACAGTACAGTTTGGTAAAATTTTATCTTCTTAGACAATTAACTCACTTAACCAATTGATATTTTTACATCTGCCGCTATACTATTATAGAATTTTTTAATTAATGTCTAATTATATTATTTAATAATCAACGGGATATTTATTATGATTAAATTTACATTCCTTTGAGCATCCGCTTGAATATATTTAAATAATTATTTCATAAAAATCTACACAGAATAACATAAAAATATTATTATTATTGTTACTTAACTTTGTTTATATGAACGCAATAAAACTTCAAGTGTAATAAAAATAAATTTATTTTGTGCTTTTATACAGGGTGACTGACGAAAAACCGTTGATGCTGTATCTTGCTTAGTTATTATCTGATTTGAACAAATGACATGGACCAAATTAATATTTTTTCTTGCGTCCCGTTTTTGACAGATGACAGTCAACTTTCTTTTTTCAAATTGCACTATATATTTTTTTATGCATTATTATAGGGATTTTTGTTCTGAATATAAAAATGTAAGCAACCATACTCATACGTTAAACAAAAGTCTAGAAATTAAGGTATTCATGTAAATTTTGTTTAAATCAAATAAAACGATAGGAAAAGTATATTCTAAATGTTTGTAATAACGAAATAAGATTTGAATGTTTGTCAGTCATGCAATTTGTCAAAACAGCTTAAGTTTTTGGTAATAATACGGCCCGATTTCAAGTCAGTGGCATAAATAAGGTCGCAACGCAGCATAAATTATGTTCATCTGCTAATCAGAACGTAAGAATTGCATGAGTTGTGCCGAACCTAATCATGAACAATTCACCATATTTTAAGGAAACATAATTTTTTTCCATAAAAACCACGAAAAGAATATACACTTTATGAAAATGACGCTCATCGGAGGATTGAATTTTGTATTTACTTTATTAATAAGTTAAGAGAAGATCATATTTTCTACTGTCCGTCTCGTACTTTGATCAGATGAATGCACTTTCAGCAAAAATGGTGTATTCAATAGAAACAACCATCTCCACTGGAGCCGAGAAAATAATCATGTTGTTGTGGAACACAATCTCCAAAGACGATATGCCACACCACATAATGCACGCATAAATATTACATTTTTAAATAATCATAACCCCCCATTTTTTTACTTAATGTGACGATGGGCGTTTCTAGACGGTGTCGACAGTGTCTGGGAAAGCACGAAGGCAATTTTGAGCAACTAGAATAGATTTTTTATTGCTAATTTTGGTTACCAGATGTTTGAATTTTTCATTTTTTTTTTCAATAATAATAATTTTTTTACTTTATCTGTTAACGTAAGGATATTCAGAAAAAAATCTCTATAAGAATGCATAAAAAAATATATACAGTGCAATTTGAAAAAAGAAAGTTGGTCCATGTCAAAGTGTTTGTAAAGTGATTTCATTTGATGTATAATTCGTTCAAATCGGATAAAAACTAAGCAAGATACAGCGCCAAAGGTTTTTCGTCAGTCACCCTGTACATTTTCATTTTAAAATTATTTTTGTAATAACTTGTTCTTAAGTTTTGTTGTAAAATATAATAATTATTATCAATGTACCGTAAGTAATTTGTTAGCATCGATATCATTTCAGTACAATCTTTCGATTTTTTAAAAAATAATCGATACGTCACATACAACTGCGAATACCGCAACTTCAGTCGGAGAAAATAAAGAAAAGTAAACTCGGCGGAGTTCGTTTACACTAATTAACTAGTGGTTGATTAATCTGGTGTCCGACACGCCTCTATGACTGATTAAGTGCAGTGTTATCAGGCCTACACTCCTTCTCGTGGTGTGTATGTGTATGTTTAACATATTAAAGTTGGCACTCCTATCATTAGAGTCTGCCAGCCACCCCTGCATTTCAACGTTGCGACGCGACGTGTTCATCTAATATCCCAGCGAGTTCCAATTTGTAAGTAAAATTATGATAATCTGTAATGAACACAATAGACTCTATGAAAACTTATTCATGGTTTTTTAAAATAAATATCCTAGACGTCATAATTTATAATAAATGAAGATTACATTTGCAGGCGATTTATTATATTGAATTTGAATGCTCATGAAATTGAAATGAAAACCATTAGATTGGAAAAATAATATCTTAAATTTTTTTAGTTGTATTGCTAAAATGTGGGGTAAACATATTTTTTGGGTCATATACTAATTATTGCGAATATTTTTCAAAACCTTCGTAAGTCTAGGACACTGTTTAATAATGAAAATAATAAGGCGTTTGTCCATTAATCAAGTAACTTTTAATTTGAATTCCTAACTAATCACGTACGAAATTCGAATTCCCAGTTATTGGACGCTCCGGGCTCAATTAGGGTTTTTACTTGATAATTGGCTCGCTCAAACGTGACAATTTCAACCAATAGGATAGCAGAGTTGGCAAATGTGTAATTTGTAATTCCAATGTCCAATAAACGGTAGTGCGAAATGGACAATTTGTATCAATCCAAGGATTTAATTAGCAATCAGGAAGTTAATCATTCGTGATTTTAATAAACGGTCATTTGTGTATAATAATTTTTAACTGTATGCTTATATAATGTACAGTTTACATGTCGATGTTCTTCAGGAATTAGATATCCCCATAGTGCAACATTTCGATATTTTGTTAAAAGCAAGTTTAGGGTAAAATTCTTGCTTACGAATGATTGGAAAATTACGCAAGTTTGTTAGTATGGCTTTCAACGAAATGTAATAAAAATATTTATGACGACACGAATTGTGTTCTTGCCGATTAAGATAAAAAATACATTTTATTATCAAAATAAATACAATAAATTATTAAGTAGTTACACTAATAAATAGTCTAAACCGCAATTAAGTTATTATTTATTATTATTATTTTAATAACGCTTCTAATTTAATATATTGTTTAAAAAGGAACTATTTTAGTAAAATTTTGAAACTAAACACGATGGAAAATTCATTTATAGTTTCAAGGTGCAAGTACAAAAAAAAAAAATAAGTTGACTGGGTGGTAAGCAACAGTTAAGACATAAATAGAATGGTAGATGGAGAGCCAAAGAATGTTTCATATATCACTTACAGAAGAAGTATTTTCATTACAGACGGAGAGGAGGCACGTGTCTTGATTAATGTCTTTACGTATTTCTCTTGAATGGTTTTTATTTTTTCTCCTAATTTATGACTTTTAAAATTGGACAAGGTTACAAAGATACGAAGTTACAAAGATACAAAGTTGCAAAGACCAAAAATATACGTTTATTAGCAATTATTTTAATTTTTAAAGCTTATAAGCCATTACAAACTGTCCTGTCAATTTAATTAATTTTATTTGATTTACTTTACTAGAGACCATTACGATTTTTTTCCGCAAAATTCCAAAATATCAATTCTTTCGAGAATTCTTTTGCCCAGCCTTGTTATTTTTTTTTTATCTCTGCACAGCGGGCAATTTACGAATTGTAAATTTTCCCTTTACTTGTAATTTTTTTCTTATCGTACATGAATAAAAGTGTAGTTAATTTAGTTTACGTGTTATTACGGGGTAGAACACGATCTGCTGCTGCGCTTAAAAACAACTTTTTTCAGCTACATGTACAAAAACATTTATGACTCCGGGGTGCAAAAACATAAAATTTTCCTTCCTTAATTCTCAGTTAATTTTTCTCCACACGCTCTTCCCTTCCTTAGACGTAGACTGTCTAAGCTTTAAAAAGTTAGTAACGTACTGAAGACGAAAGAGCGGATGGAAAAATTCTTCAGTATAATTTATTGTGTTATATGAAATAGAAGTAGCTTTATTTCCATATCATCAAATTTATCAGAGTTGATTGTTTTATACTTATTTTATATAGAAATACTGAGGTTAAAATTTTTGTTATAAATTCCTAGTCTGTCTGTAGATAACTTTGAATCTTGACTATATATTGCAATGATGAACATAAAAGAAGTCCTTAAACTGGAAATGCACATTACGTCGGATGCAAATTATACATAGAACCTTTCCCTCTGGCAGACGTTTTAATTTAACGGATTATTACGCTTTGCAATATTACTTCAGCTTCTTCTATTAAAATTGAAATATAACTTGAAAATATGCAATTAATATTCAGATATTATACAAAGGGAATAATGTGACTGATATCAGCATCAAATCAGTCACGGTAACAACTGGATTGTGATTAACATGCATCATAGGGATACAAATCTGGTGTAGTTTTTTTTTTGCTCGAATGTATTATCCCATTTTTATTGGTATTTTTATTTAACTCAGTAGTTTTTTGTTTGGTAATACGTAAACTTTTTGCTTTTCGTGTTCTTCATGTTACTGCTAACTTTCAAAAGATCTTTATTGTTGCATAGTCTTGTTGCTATATAGAATGAAGTTTTCAATGTCGATACTTTTTAATTGTGAGTAGCAAAAGTAGACCACCGTGAGCCTCCGCAGCCACCTGCAGATCGTCTGCACTGGACGGTGACTGGAGAAGGTCGACGAACTTTTGCACTTTACGGACGATGAGCTTTCGCCACGACTGCCACTCACACCTCACTGCTTCTCCAGCCGCCTCTGATGATACTATGCAATTTATTCCTATGATGTCTCATCAAAATTTATATTAATTTACATCTGCTCGTTTGATAATACATAACTAGTAATGGAAAATAAACGTAGTCGGATTCCAAACTATATTATTGCATATATTACACAATTAATCTTAGTATTTTAGTCTGTACTTCTGTAGTTATACATGTTATTTCTTAATTTACAGCATGAGTGCTTAATATCAGACTAGCAGGGAATTCCTGTAAAGAAATCTTCAGATAATGTCACTGAGTTATATTATTACTGCCACTTAGATTTTAAACGGAAGAAAATCACACCCAATTCAACCTAAATTCGATATGGTTGGATTGAATTCGTCTTGGTTTTGAATTCTGATTGAAATTATCAGTGTGACCCTCAATTCAAATCGGTTTATATCATTTGTTTCTAAATTTAAAATATCCTATTTTATTTGTATATAATAAAATGCTTTTACTGATTAATTTTGGCCCAGTTGAAGTCGCCCCCCTTGCTACCCATTATGTTGAATTTATTCCCATTATATTGAAAATTGTGACATACTTACTGTCCATTTATGAAATAAAAATGTAAATAAATTAATTGTTTGCATTCAACGATTTTTTAATAATAATAATGATAATAATGGTGTTGATATACAATTATTTACACATTGTTTGAAGCGTGGTTTGCCTGTGAATAAGCAATAACCTTACAGGATCGTACTCAAAACTAACCGGATAATTTTCGTTGTCATGTCTTTGTAGATAGAGCCGCTTTTTGCGAATTTAGATTTTCGATGTCAACTCTGATCTATGAAAATATTTTTTTTACTGAAACTTTTTTATGTTAAATTCAAGATTTTTAATATGGTTTTTTTATTATTACAGACGATACAGAATCAATAAGTCAACGATTAGTCCAGTTGGCGAAGAAACAAGGCTCGTCGGATAATATATCAGTGATTGTTGTCTTTCTTCGTGAACCGTCCAAAATAGCCGCGGAGGCCCACTGGCCGAACCGCAACACCTTAACCATGGATGCAGGCCTAGATAATGCCAACGCCACAAACAACCCGTTTGCGAACTCCAATGGCACAGAAATATTATCGCAAAAAGACGGCTTCTTGTTAAACTTAAATGACGGCTTCAAGCAAAATGGAAGCGAAATATCCCCGACAAACGATTATCTATTTGACAGATCGACGAATGGAAAACGATCGGCTGACGAATTCGACGAGGACGAAGACATGGGTCCCGAAACTGACGTGGACGCCGTTGACGATATATCTTTATCCCCGTCCACAGATGTCCCTAATCCAACAAACGACAACAAACATATAGACGCGTTCGATCCTTTCGCCACTGATATGGAAGAAAAGACCGACTTGGATTTAGACATAAATATACAAAAACAACAAATGAACGAATGTGAACCTACAAGATCGCCAAGAGAAGAAACTCCAACACCTCCAGCTGACGAAGGTAAGTTACGACGGTATTTACTTTCAAAATGTTCAAACTTTTACATCAACAAAGGCTCAAATGACTTATTTTTTTCTCTGTAGTTCCTGTTTTCGGGCGTGCAAATGTCTATTGAATGCCCTTTGTACGTTGCTTGTATACGCAATGCCTTTCACACAACATATTAATGAAAAATTCCACTAATAAAAAATTAGTTCTAGTGACGAATTTAAACACATTGAAACTGCTTATGTCGTAATAACAAGGCATACAATTTATTTTGATAAGTTAAAGCAGACGTTTTTGGTGTGTCGTTTTATGCGGGAAATGAATTACATTAAAGGTAACGCAATTGTTTACGGATAATAAACCAGTTACGTACGTCCAGAAACCCTCCTTACCGCTATACCGCCGACATAAGACGGAATGTGAAATAATTAAAATAGAAAATGTTGGCTTTGTGTAAAAGCTTTCGACACAGATGTTTATAGTTTGAAATATTAAAATATTTCTCTCTTTAACTAAATAACACACCTCTTTTCGTAGGTTTATTGACTCTTGACTCTATATATGCCACACATGATAGTTATCATTTTCATTTTATATAGTGCACCGTAATCATCAAATAGAATATTATGTCTCGGCGTGTTTATGACCAATTTGATAAATTTACTCCGAAACGAAGGTGCTGTAGTCTCATATACAGGGTGGGATTAAAATATGGAATATTTAAAAAATAAGCGAACTCGACCGGTTTTCTAAAAAATGCTGAAACAGATTTTAAAAATATCTTTTTTTTTCTTTCTTGAGCGTCAACCAAATTAAAAAAGATACCTAAGTATTCTATCAACCAAGAATTTGACACTAATAATATTTTAATAATATGAATACGAGTTTCATTTGTTTTGTAGTTATGACGTCATCACAAAAAATTTTAAATTACAACATACATTTTTTTTTATGGAATCCGATAGCGATTTGTCTACCATTTATGACAGTGAGAAAAAAACATAAGGTTGCACTCAAAAAATTCTGAGAAAAATCGATCTGAAAATTTAATGTTGGGTTGGATTAAAGTATGGAATATTTTTAAAAAAAGCAACCGGTTTTTTAAAAAACGCTGAAACAGGTCGATTTTATTTTTTAAAAATACACATTAATACGTGCGATTTACCTTCAGACTTTCATTTGTTTTGTAGTTATGACGTCATCACAAAAAATTTAAATGGCGACATACATTTTTTTTAGTGGAATCCGATAGTGATGTTTCTACCCTTTATGACCGTGCAAAAAAATCATAAGGTTGCATAAAAAAAATTCTCAGAAAAATCGAGCTGAACATTATTATTACTATTATTATCATGGTATCTTGATTATTCAATAGGCTACAAAGGTTTTAAGATAAAAACGAAAGGTACTTCAACAAGAAAGTTACGTACCGTTCATGGTCTGAACTATTTGTTATCTAAGATAATATCAACATACAATTTTCAGATGGATTTTTCTCAGAATTTTTTAAAATTTTTTTGTAATGACGTCATAACTACAAAACAAATGAAAGTCGAAAGGTGAATCGCACGTATTAATGTGTATTTTTAAAAAAACATAAAATTTTCAGATGGATTTTTCTCAGAATTTTTTGATTTTTTTTGTAATGACGTCATAACTACAAAACAAATGAAAGTCGGAAGGTGAATCGCGCGTATTAATGTGTATTTTTAAATCTAAAATCGACCTGTTTCAGCGTTTTTTAAAAAACCGTTTGAGTTCGCTTTTTTTTAAATATTCCATATTTTAATCCCATCCTGTATATAAGACGTACAATTCCAATAACTAAGCATTCATATCCTTTAATTTTTAACACTGCATTTCCTGTGATAAGAAATTAAATATCTATCATAAAGTATAAAAACACTAACGCGATGTAGAAAGTCACAACTCGCGGTTTCCTAGAATATCAAGTAAAGAAATTCGTTCACGGTGGATAATTTATTGAAATGATAGAAACTCGATTAAAGCAACTGGTAATTATTGGAATAGTTTATGTTTTACGATTATAATGAAGAAATTCTTGTTAGTTATATTTATACTGCCTTAACTGACATACAACAAAATCATTAACAACAGCATGCATAATTTATGTAGTTTTAGTATTATTTTGTGCATGTTTTATTCATTTTGAGTTTATGACAAGCACAGACTAGTTAAAGCCACGAAAACTAATGCAAATGCGGAAACACTTAACCATAGAAGGGGTCTGTAGGGACAGACGTGCGTTTTATATTACAGGGGACTTTGAACGAATAGTCGTGCTTTTAAACAAATCTGTAACAGGATATTTTCTAAAAGTGGGTTCATTTGCACAATAACATTTCCCATCAGTTTGAAGCCTTAAAGTGCACAATTTAGATTAATGTGTAATCAACATTACGAATGAGTAATGTGAGGAATTTGGTCAAAACAACAGTTTGTCAAAACAAACTAATAATTAGCTAATAATAACTTTAATACTATACATTCCGCTTAAAAAAAAAGTAAATTAATATTTTAATGTGAGAGTAAATTTTGCTCGCCGAGCTATAATGATATAAAATTTTCGATTGCGAAGCGAATCCAACCCAATACAAAATAAAATATTGCGATTACGGAGCGAACCCAAAATTGTCCGAGTCAACCACTTGAACAATTACGTATAGCAGTCTAGTCTAAGGTTATCTCGCTGTTATTTTCGTAACATATTTTTGAAACATCTGTCTACTAACACTGACGATTTGCAAATAACCTTCAAATAATATAAAGTCTAGACCAGTGATGGCGAACGTTTTTAAGGAGTGGGTCAAAATTTGTTCATTTTTTTTTTAAAAACTAGCCCGTGGGTCACTAAGTCAGTGGCGTCACTTGGAGGGGGGGGGAGGTTAAAAGGGTACCAATAATTTGGAAACATGAAAATCATAATTTTCCCTTTTTTTGTTCTCTAAAATCCTCTAAAAAGGTTTACGTTTATGTTTTTTAATATTTTCGATTGTCTCTTCTTTATGATATAAAAAATAAATTTATAAAAATCAACACGTGGGTCATTTAAAAAGTCTTCGTGGGTCAGTGTCTGCCCGCGGGTCATGGGTTCGCCACCACTGGTGTATACTGTGCAAATTTCAGAAATGAACCACCCTAGAAATTGTTTTCTTTCGTTTTCCAACAGTTATAATCGACATTCTACAATTGACTTTTACGTTCGTAGTGACTTTTCTTCACTCTCGAAAAATGGCTACTTGTTCGAGTAACGTTTCTTGTAAAACTTAAGTAAAATTATTGTAATTAATTATGCATTAACAACTGTTTATATTCAATGTTTATTTATTTACCGTTGCCATACAATTCTTATTAATATTTTCAAATAGGATTGTGTATTTCAGACGACGGCATAATTTATATATTTACTAATATTTTATATTACATTAAAATTTGGAGCAATTATGTTGATGGACTCTAGTAATTTATAAGATTGTATACAAGACTATATGCGTATAAAATACTTACTGCAAAACAGAACGGCGTGTTACAAAAAATTGGTACAAATTTTATTACAATAACAATGTAACAATTAGGATCTCAAACTCATCAGGACATGCAACAGAAATTTTAAACTGGAAATGTTAGAAATTAATAACGCATTAATTAAAAAATTAAACTATTTTGAAGAAATAGATTTTATTAAAATCCAGTTTCTTAATGTTTTCAATGTGAGTATTGTCACTGCATTTTATGCGAAACAGATGTTGACCATAAACCATTACGCCTTTACCGAAAATCGCACGCTGCGAGGAAAGGTTAACGATCGAGTTCTCCTCGCAAATGTTCAAAGAAAGCAAATGCAGGCAACCAGTAATAATCCAGTCGGTCGGTTGCGGTGTCAACCGGGCTTATCTTATTTAATTTGACAAAGACTGTACATGAATATTTCTCATATATAAAAATATTTTGAACTAAGTTTGTATTAGTGTCAACAGTGTTATACGTAATTTATTGATTTACTAACTCTATTAGTTTTAAATTCATACAGTGCGGTCCAAAACTTCCCCCCCCCTTCCATGATAACTTTTGAACGGCTGGAGCTATCGTTATGAGAAAAAACAGGTCGATTTTTAATTTTTACGTACAAAATTTTGGTGTTGTCAAAAATTCAATTTCGCTTCCGGTGAAACCGGAAGTGATGTCAACTTTCTTATTTTAAATGGAACAGCCTGTATATTTTGACGTTTTTGGAAAGGCAACGGAGAGGCGAATTCAACGATACCATAAGTTCAACTTTAATTTGAAAAGTAACAAGAGAGGCAGCAATAACTTTTCTGCCATTTTTTCTATGTGTTCCTTAGTTAGCCATAAGGCAATAAACATTTTTAGTGTTAAATAACAGAAAAATTAATATACATTTACTAACTAATTAGCTACAAAACAAATAATAAACAAATAAAATCAAATCTTTATTACAAACTTCTGGCCAATTTTGCTTTAAAAAAATAACATATTACAGAAAAATTATTATTGCTGCCTATGAATTGAATTTTTGACAACACCAAAATTTTGTATGTAAAAATTAAAAATCGACCTGTTTTTTCTCATAACGATAGCTCCAGCCGTTCAAAAGTTATCATGGGGGGGAAGTTTTGGACCGCACTGTAATATTATATTATATTATATTTTTGAAGATATTATTTTTGATTGAAATACCAAATTTATACCCCTCCCAGCGGAATGGCTAGCGAGACTCCATTCGTACGAACGCAGACAGGCCCATAATGTGGAAGAGGTGACTAAATTAGAAGAGAGATGGGTGGGAATTAATGAAAAAAGTCGTAGAGGCAAAAAAGCAAATGTATTGTGCAGTAGATAGTAGTGTATAGTAGATGTAGTATAAATTATGCCAATCGTTTTTTTTTTTTTTTTTAAGGTAACTAAACTACTAAATCTTCAAGTTTTTATATGAAACAAAAATTGAAGTTAAACTTATGCTTATTATATGTCCAACCATAATTTGAAATAAAACAGAATCCGTCCGAGATCTAAAATAATTAAAATAAAAGATTATTCTCATATGTGTTCACAAAATAAATATTTTATATAATTCATAGCAAATCCTATAAATGCAGTTGCTACAAATACTGTTATTTTGTCAATAATTTTTTTAATCTCGTGCTTTAGAACAGTTCGCGCTGCTTTAGAATTTATATAGATGGCCCTAATGCATGGTTGTAACGTGCACGAAACTTATTGTACTTGGTGTTTATAACTGAGAAAGATGGGATTAGTTTCAGTGTAAATTGTAAAGTATGAATGAACGAACACGTGTGAACGTATGAAATGAAACATCTGTCCAAGAACTTCATACACACACTTTGACACTATAAAATTTTTATCTTGTTACAGATAAAACACAAGTATACGGTTAAGTGGCGCTTTTGAAAAGTGAGCTTTTTTTTGTTGCGATTTATTGTGTAGGGATAATTATTTTTCTACGGTTTGTTATAATTTGCGAGAAGGCATTAAATAAAAATCAAATTTTAATAAAAGTTCGCTTAAAGTTAATAAGTTATATACAGTGTGGTGATAAAGTTTGGAACAAAATTCATAAAAGCGTTTTATAATGTTTTTAAGAAAATCGCTCGGACAGGTCAATTTTTGTTTTTAAAATGCCGTCTTCTGACGTTAATTTTTTTGAAATATCTTCATTTGTTTTTGCACAATGACGTCATTATAAATTTTTTTAAATGACAACCCCCACTTTTTTATTTTGTTTTTAATAGACCTTCTGACTACTTAAACGGTGATGTAAAAAAATTGGTACCTCACATAACAATTTTTTTGAATAAAATGACAAATTTACTTCAGATCGTCAGTAAATAACAGTAATTTATATATCTAAGACGAAGAGAGAAGCTTTAAAGTGCAATGACGTCATTATCGATTTTTTTAAATGACACCTCTTATTTTTTTCTTTTGCTTTTGATAGACCTCCTTGATGTTTAAGTGGTGATTACCAAATTCATTCTTTACATAAGAACTTTTCCGAAAAAAATAACATTTTTTCTTAAAAAAATTAAAATTTTTGTTTAAAAGAAAAAATTTAAATGAGTCAGTTAATCAAAAAAATTGTTATGTAAGGAACCAATTTTTTTACATCACCGTTTAAGTAGTAAGAAGGTCTATGAAAAACAGAAGAAAAAAGTGGGGATTGTCATTTAAAAAAAATTATGATGACGTCATTGTGCAAAAACAAATGACGTCATTCCAAAAAAATTAACGTCATAAGACGGCATTTTAAAAACAAAAATTGTCTTGTCCGAGCGATTTTCTTAAAAACATTATAAAACGCTTTTATGAATTTTGTTCCAAACTTTATCACCACACTGTATGCTGCATACAGTGTGGTGATAAAGTTTGGCTAATTGTTTATTACATGATTATATGTATATAAGATTAGTAAATATGAACTTTATAACAAAATGTCTTGAATAGAAGTTTTTTTACTAATTATTCTCCATTTCTTAGCCTAATCGTTCTTTTTGTATGTCAACGCATTTCCATGGAAAATTTTTTGTTTTTTTTTTTAACCAAATAATTTTTTTGCTGATTTTTATTTCTCTTTTTTTCTTGTAGTGACTTGATATTTTTTCATATGTTTTAATAACAAAATTTTAGAGAAAATGCTCAAAATACTTTATTCGTTCAAATAAAACTTAACTCAAATTAAATGTTCAAACACCCCCTGAAGGTTGACAATAACATAATCTATCACAAAAAAGCCAGTTAAGTGGTGTTTCTTCAGTTTCATGCCTGATTCTTGCTTCGAAGTCTTTTAAATTTTCTGGTTTTTCTTTGTAAATTTTATTTTTTAAATGACCCCACAGGAAAAAATCTAGGAGACTCAAATCAGGAGATCAGGCCATTCAATAAATCCCTGACGTCCTATCCTATTGCGTTTATTGTACCTGACATTGAACATTTATTTTGAATTAAATATTATTTGAGTGACTAAAGTATTGAGCATTTTCTCTAAAATTTTGTTATTGAAGCATATGAAAAAAATATCAAGTCATTTCAAGAAAAAAAAGAGGAATAAAAATCAGCAAAAAATTACTTGGTTGCCATAAAAAAAAAAAAAAAAACAAAAAGTTTCCATGGAAACGCGTTGACATACAAAAACAACGAGTAACCTAAGAAATGGAGAATAATTAGTAAAAAAACTTCTATTAAAGACATTTTCTTATAAGTTCATATTTACAGAAATAAACCGCCCATTCCATACATGACTAACTCTGCATATGTATATTTCACACGCAATAACCTTTCTCTCCACACCTTTAACAACGATACCTACTCCACGTAAGAAGTAGGAAAAATAAAAAGGCTAAAGATCCGGACCACTTTACCAGTTCCAATCAAACGCAAATCGTGCAGTATCTGTAAATGTATAACGTCATCTCACTTCGGCCGTGTTTACAGTCTCTCCATTACAGTAAACCAATTTAATATTGCAAAGAGTTCTTTTAGCTGTAAGTTAATGTAGATTCGGACCGCACCGAAACGCTGGTGCCGTCCAGCTAAGGTTTCACGCAATATGAGTTAAATTGGCAATTACCAGATACATTACACCAGACGTTTCCCTCCGCCACTTCACACAGTTTAATTCTTAACTATCGCCGTACGGATCGCGAACTTTTATGATACTTTCTTTAATTACCTAATTAAAAATTTCGTCTTTTTAATTTATTTAATTTAAATTTATTTTTCTGGCAAACAATAATTTCCACAATAAAGACGCCTTATTATTCATACGAATATTTTTTTTTTTTGTAAATATACACGCTTCTCCTATGCAATCGGTAAAAAGTATCAAGAAAAACTTAATTAAAACTATTCCTTAAAAAGAAATTCGGAACGTGGAAATCTCGAAGTTAATTACAAATTACGTCACAGAAATGCACTTTTTAAACTTTAATTTCATTTCTACAACGTTATTAGCCCGTATTTTCAAATAAAAGCACCTGCCGGCAAACAAACAACAAAAAAATCAGTTACGAAATTCACGGATATTTACATAAGAAGGAGCGAAACAACGGCCGGACGTAATTGAAAACTAGTGGAAAAAGCTCATAACAATACGGGCATAATAATAAGCTTAGCTACACCTAATGACCTATGCAACAGCGAACCGGCATCGTATATGGTTTCATTAGATTTGATTCATTAGTTTATTTGAATTTGTTTTATGGTGGGGCGAATACATTGGCGAACTCGGTGCAAATTCATGCTTGAAGTTTAAATCACAATTTAGTTGTGCAGGTATTAATTACACGTTGTTTGGTTATAACTAGGCTTATTCTTTTGTTTTATGAATTGAATTGTACCGGGTGTGCCAACTATTTGGGGTCGGTCTATTACGTCTTACCTATTCACTTTATTAAAAAATGTTTCAAGTAAAAGTTATTTGGAGTCAAGTACTCTACACCATAAAATTATTCTGAAATATACAGGGTGTTTAGTTTTGCCTGTACGTTATACAACTTTGTTATTTTAAATGGAACAGCCTGTATATCGTCGCATTTTCAGATTCCCCGGAACAAAATAGGGAAAGTTTATACTACAGACCCCATACTAAAATTGAGCGGTTTTCGAGATACTCCACTTTTAGGTAAAAAAATTAATAATGTTTTTATTAACGACGATTTTGTAACGATTCGTTGGCATAAATGGTAACAATGCTTCAAGTTAAACAGTCAATACCAAATATCCTCGTTATATTATACAGGTAATTCAAAATTGATAATGAATTGCAGCATCTTTAAAAGGCTAAAACTCATTTTTTTTCAAATGGAACACCTTCTATATTTTTATGCCATTTGATCAAGTTTTAAGTTCTTTTTCGATCGCGAATAACATTCCCTATAGCTAAAATTAATTCTTTTTGAGTTATAGGTAATTAAGTATCCTAAAACCTGTATTAGACAAAATAAGATATAAGATATTTTCAATTTTAAAACACCCTGAATAATATAACGAGGATA
>JAFFZR010001760.1:0-24836 GCA_018397195.1 Lethrus apterus
TAATATTCACACATTAAATAGAGAGATCACAAAATGCCATATTTTGTATGTAATATTACTGCTTTCTTGAGTTTCATCGTTAATCAAAATATGTAAGTTTCATGGCATTTTCATTATATCCCAATTACCGTATTCTGTCATTCTTTCCACAAAAAAACTAAATAATAGAATAAAATTGGAACGTAATATTATTTATTATAAACTAAATAATATATTAATGTTAACGGAAAAGATGTTTGGAAAATAAGAAAATAAAAATAAAAGTAGCATAACCGACATCTCGTTTTTGAATATACAAAACGGAACAGAACTATAGGTAACTCCTATTAAAAATATGGCATTTTGTAATTTCTCTATTTAATGTGTGAATATTATGAAACTTTGAAATGTAAAGCTTGGTGTATCTTATTTATAGCATATTCTATTTATTAGTTCGTAGTTTATTAGCTTTGTTTTAAAAAACATTTAAAAATTACTTTTATGGTTCTCAGGAGGGATGACAATGTACGAAAATTAAAAAATACATCAATATCTCGAAAATTATTAATTTTAACTACATATGTTGCTTAATCAAATTAATAGACAATTACATTTTGCTTTCGACTAATGCATAAAAATATAGTGCTTCCATTTAAAAAAATTAAGTTTTCCGTATTTCAATTGTTTCAAAAAGATGAAGATTTATTAAGTATATTGTGTTACATATTTCTGATGCTTTTACTATTATCACTAAAGATCCCTGTAGCGTTGCAAAAAATCAATGATCTTGCTGTATTTCGTTATTGAACTATAGGCGTTTTGCCGAAGACCGTCAGCTGTCAAAATTTCCGAATAAATGCAAAAACGAATAGACATAGATAAATATTGTCTTTACAAACTTATGTTAGAATTACCCAGGGAATTCAAAAATGTAATAATATATAGGGTGTTTCATTTAAAATTTTAAAGTTGTTCGTGGTTACGCACAAACGAAACACTCCGTATAATTGAAAATAATTTTACGTGGTGGAGACCATAAATTCAAAAAACTTTTGTCTTAAAATATTTTTTGTGTTTTGCATAACAACGGAGATATCAAAGAATATCGCACTAATGTGACACCTGTATATATTTATTTTGTCCCTTTGTTCTGCCACTTCAGCAAGTCAAACCCAATTGCAGAGTTTGTTTTTTTTTTGGGTTTCGTTTGTTAGAAACCTATTTAAGGAATGGAGATACGTGGAAAACTCAATCAAAATAGTCATTCAAAAGGCCAACTCTGAGTAAGAAACATTGCAAACTCTATCTCTGAAATTAAATTTTGATGTCCGTAACTAAGATTTGAACTTTAGATCTTGTTATATACAGTAAAAATCATCCGTTCCCGAACCCTCCTCGTAAAGTTGTAAGGAAGAGCCGTTTTGTGCTCTCCCTCCTTAAGTAAAGAATCGCAAAAATGGTTATCTCAATTTTCCTTGTCTCACCTGTTCAATTTGTTAAATCTGTTCGATCGAATAGCCACTAGAAGAATAATGAGTTCGGAATTATCTGATTTACCTGATGCAGGAGGAATAGACCGCGACATGGTAAATCATCGCTGTGTTCAACAACTGACGGTACGTATTCTCCATTGGGTGCCAATTCGCAGATTTCGAACCAAACTAATACGTCAACTTTGGCGTGTATGTGAGCGGTGCATGGAGAGGGTAAAGCGCCGAATTTGCTAGATCTGATCGGTTGTGATATCGGTATCGATGGAGGTAACATGCGCCTCGGTGGTTGTCTCACGGATCCTTCCAATTTGGCATCTTTATGCAGTGGATGTTGCTGATAATGTCCGAAAACTTCGAAAACAATCGGTTGAGTTTTTACATAATCAATGAACGACTTCGTCGTGCTGACAGTAATCTGAAAGTTATAATTAACAGACGAGTACCGAAATCTTACGAAACTTACGTTTTGAACGTGATAAAATCCCAACGGCGTGCCCTTTCCCGTGTTTTTCACCGGCTCCGTCGAAAAAGCCTCATCATGTCTGTGTAGGAAACTGTAAAAGAATTTCATAGTGGAAATCATTTAATACGAAACGTGGATACTAACTTGAATTGACAGAAAATATCCGCATATTCGGTTGAGATGCCCACCGCTTGCAAAACCGTAACGCGAAACGTAAAGTCCTTGCTCAAGGACAGATGATCGGGAATGTCGTCGTCTTTGACGTCCGATGATACGGAACTGTCACCGCGCCCAGAATCTGCATCGCATTCGATCAATTCGTCGAGTTTTATCGGGTCAATGTGCCCTTCAACAATACGTTCCTCTAAATTATGTGCATTCTTATCTATTACAGCTAAAACATAGCGATTCAACGTTCCGTACGGCCGTTCGGCACAAGCGTCTTCGTACCCACCTTTGGGAGATTCGAAAGCGATGCGGGCGCTCTGCCTGACGCCCACCTGGTCCGAATTATCTTCGTCCATGACGGCCTGCACCGCTACCCTGAGGTATCCCCGCACATCGCCTTTTTCACTCACGATCGCCACCTTATGGATTAGCGTAACGGGATAGAGCAGGTTGCTCAAGTAAACGAACCCTTTGCCCACGAGTCTGAACCATGGAAAGCGGTCATAGAAGGGATCTCCGCCCGTCAGCGATTCCACGTTGTAATCGGGAGAAGTTGGGGACATTTCGGCTTCGTTGTGGTACATCTCTCGCATGAGTTCAAGACGTTGCCTAAAAGAAATGCCGATGTTTGCGACGTTCGACGGTTTCGAATTTTACACATGCGTACAAAGTGCAAAGAATTTACCGTCTTCGATAAGACTACTAAAACGAACCTCAATGAAACTTTTCAGTTTCAGGAATTGTCATCTAGTTATAAGGGTAAATTTGAAATAATTTAAATAATTGTTTAAGGCGATAGTTAACTGAAATTAAAATCTACTATAATTTATTTTCATGGATATCTCAGAAAAAAAAATTTTATGACCGTGGCATAAAATCATAAGGTCTTCAATGAGCTTGTATGGAAAGTTCACAAAACTGTTCAAACTCACCCTGTATAATCAGACTGCCAATGTTAAAATGAATCAAAATTAATGATCGTAGTGCACACATTTTCATGCCATATATGGGCCACACAAAAGCGGATTTGAAACAAAACCAAAACTAAAACAGACAGAGGTTGGTGCCATC
Source organism: Lethrus apterus (assembly GCA_018397195.1). NCBI lineage: Eukaryota > Metazoa > Arthropoda > Insecta > Coleoptera > Geotrupidae > Lethrus > Lethrus apterus. The sequence goes on from JAFFZR010001760.1 coordinate 3,175, forward strand.
ACAGTTATCTGAAAAAAGCTTATGTTACAAAATAAAACTGCTCTAAGAAAACAAGCTCACACACTAAAGTAAAAATTTAAAATGGCAACAAAACCGTCACGGATGTATTATGCTTATATTTGTTAAAGTGATTTGTGAGCTGATTCCGAAACAATTTCTACACAAAAAATGGGATGAGACAAACTTCAGATACACATAAAGGAAAGAAGCAAGAACGATTAGTGCACAAAACGGTGGCACGATGGCACCAACCTCGAAGGCACAAGGTTGGAGAGAGAGAAGCGTGATGGAGAAGGTGGACACTGTGTGAGACAACGCAACAAAGGCGGCACTTCAACCGCCGATATCGGACTGGGCACGTCAGAAACTTCTTCGTTGTAAACCAACCGCATCAGTTCCAACCTTTGACTGTTTCGTCGTGGTAAAAAAAATCGCAAGTAAAATATATAAATCAGACGAATTAAAAGGTCGAAAAAAAAGACTCACCGTAATTTGTCCAGGGACCAATAGTGTGTGGCGCCGTTTTTGGTGTCTTGCACTTCTACGGCGACTATCGTCTTCGGAGGTGCGCATTCGTCTTCTTGGTCGTAGTCGATAGCGGGTCGTAGGTCAAGCGGTAGAGGCGAGTATAGCGTGTCCGTCAATAGCGTAAACTGAAACTGGACCTGAAACGATTTTTTTACGTTTCTCCGCGTTGAGCTGGGACATCGAAAACCGTCTTACTTTCTTTTTGAGCTCGACCGAGATGGCGTTCGCCTCTTTGAGGAAGATTGCGTTCCCCCAGAGATCGTCCCGTAAGGATGTGAACTGGTGATGTTTCCACTTGCGCCACGCTCCCGCCGCCAACTCGTAATCCCTTTCCGTCCAGTTGCACTCTGCGTCAAACAGAGGGTTCACTGCAAAAGCGCTCTCTCAAGTAAACGAAATATATTAAGCCGAGAGTAATTAGCGCATCTTAAGTCGTGTGTAGGATAGAAACAAAATTTAATTCTATGCAAAAGTTCGAAAACTCAGTGGCTTGAGTCTAATACAAAGTCAGGAACAAACTTTATCTCTGAGATAAAGTTTCTACGTCCAACAAAGATTTAAACTCTAGATTTTGTGACTGCTAGCCTATTTACTAAGCCAATAGAACAAACGTCCCATTTTTATGGATTAGTGAGTAGTTTTGCAAGCTGTACCTACCAAAAATATCATCTTCGTTATTGAAATCTTCCGGTGTATACGAACTGTACATCGACATGGTCATGCTTTGTTCTTCGACCTGTTTCTGCAGAGCGTCAATTCTAGCTTCGTATGACTGTAAACAGAAAAATTCTATTTTGATGAAAGAAAATGTTTCATTCGAATGAACCATTGCTGCTCTTTTGAAACCTGTTGGGTTCAATTAAATCCGAAGCGTTCCGCATGGTTGGGTTTAAGTCCATACCTTTCTCTGTTCCTCGAATAGTTGATCAGCTTCTTCTTTCTCTTTTCGATATTGTTCCTCCAACGTAAGCAGGCGTTTCTCCATCTCGGCCTTCAGATCCACCCCCTGTTTTTCGAGGAGTTCGATCTGTGCAAAGTTCCAGTCGACCGTCGCCTCGCTCAGTATCTCGTTTGTCGACTCAGTCATCTCCGACGTTGACTTCTCCATTTTTTCGCGCACCTCGTTCGGATTGTTGAAGCGGAAAACGTGATTTTTTCCTAGGATCACTCTGGAACCGGTTCGCAGGACGACCGGATCGACGACCTGAAACCTCAAGATTGAGAAGACGCCGCACTGGTCGACTGCGCTTTGGTACCTCTCTGCCGTTCACGTACGTCAGGGCTCCATTCATTGGTATCAGCGTTATCACGCCATCTTTGTTTTCGAAGATGCAGTGTTCGGATTTTATGTGCGAACCGCACAGTTGGACGTCTTGAGGAATATTGGCTTCCGCCGATCCCATCCTAGTTAAGCCGTCCTGACGAAAATAATGAATGAATAAAAAACACGTATAACACTACCACTTCGATCCTTGAAGTTTCGTATAGTGGGTTCAAAAGCAAGACTTTTCGGTTTATCTAGTCTACCATAACGTAATCAACTGAATACAGAATGAAAACTGTTGCAAAGTGGAAACTAACATAGGAAATTGAAGGTCTTAAATTAAATTAAAATTACTTAACGACAGAAAATTTAAAACGAACTGAGCGAAGGAGTCATCAAGGGATGGCGGTACACATTCAGAAATAAGATTAACCAACCACGACCTACCTTGATGTAGTAAATTAAACATTCGGACATGAAAGGATCTTCGTTGAGATTGACGAGATGGGGTGTTTTCTTGGGAGAAAAGACACCGACGGTGTTGCCATCCTCTTTGACCGCTACGCCCATTTCGGCGAAAACCGCCTCCCTCTGCACCCGTATGTCTTCAGTGCGTTTGAGTTTCTCCTCCCAAGTCTCGTTGAGTTCTGAAAGTCGAGCGAGGGTGAAGGGTGCGTATTCGTCGGCGTCCCAACTTACCTGCTATGAGTTTTTCGCTCGCCTGGAGCTGATCGACGGCCTCTTCGGCTATCGTAGTCGAAGGAGTTCGTATCCTGTTATTTTCTTTGTTGGTGATGTTGTTGTTGTTGTTCGCGACGTTCGTTTTGTTGTTCTCCTCTATTCCTGCACCGAGAAAAGTAACACGAAACGTAATGAAGCAGGCGCGATTCACATGCTGTGGATTTTGTAAGCTGCTTGAAGCGTTTGTTTACGAATATGTACAGAGTGATGTTCGTGAGTGATTTTCGCTAAGCGAAGCAAAATTTAATCGTAGGAAAGTACTAAAAATTGTATCCAGACTCCACTCTGTCAATGAAGGACCTTATTGTTGTGACGTCTAGATACAACCTTACTTTTCAATTTATATGGGTTGGAAATAAAAAAAGTTGTGATGGGATGGAGGTCATGTACAGCATGTATATACAGGTTCGCCGACATATAATACAGAGTAGTGCCGTAAGCCTTTTGTAAGCAGATACTTACTGGGTGGTTCTTTCTTTTCATAAATAACTTTACCATCTGGCCCTAGAGCGGCATTATGGGTAACAAAATACCAAATCAGCCACCGTTTTAAAAATTTCACAAGTATTTATTGTTTTTTGCGATAATTTAGCACGAAGTAAAATTTCACGGAAATTTCGAAAACCGCGATCTGATTAGCGCAATATCTACCATCCATTAAAAGGCGACTGCTTTCGGTGGATCGGTCGCTTTTAATGGAGTTTTCGAGGGTGCGCGTACGCGGGAAAAACTCACCCTCTTGTACGTCGATTCCTTCGGCTTTGAGTAGTTCGCGTAGTTTTTGAATTTCTTCTTTGAGTTCGCGTATGAGTTTCGCGTTGGCGTCTTCGTTGACGATGGCCTTGCAGACGATCTGTTTGGCTCTATCTGCGTATCTGCAATGGAAGTTTGCAATGGTAAGCTGAAGTTGCGAAAGATACATTTTATAAAGGGGCCCCTTGTATCAAATAGGGTGTTTTTACATGCAAAGGAGTCGTTGGCGCATTTGTTCGTTCGGATCGCATGGATTTTCCTTTTAATAGAAAATTGCCAGTTTGCACAAATCGAGTTCCGCGAAAAGCAATAATCGCACTACGCGTCAATATCTATATTTCACCTGTTTTCACGATAGCAATTAAATTTGCTAAAAATACCCGACAGTTTAATTAAATCTGCCCGAGCGTGAGCGTTGATTGTTAAAATAAATCTGCCAAATTCGATTTCGGTATTAAAAAAAAAAAATCAATTATTGTCGATGAAATTTTGAAGGATTTGTTCATTTGATTTTAAAACGAAAATGTATCACGTATGAATTATGTGTGGGTACAAACAAAAAAGTGTGTTAAGTTGGAACTACGGCGTATTGACGTACTCTCTCCTTGATATTCCTCTCATGTGCAAATTTTTCGAAATAGCGCTAATTAAAATAAATAAAATGGCGATTTTTCCCAAAAAAATGACAGCTCTTGGAATGTGAATTTATTGAAGTCACTGACATAAAAAGGACGACGAATTCAATAAATTAGGTCCCATCGTCCCACTCCTCAAAATGTTAGCGATGTGTTAAATGTTTTCTGTGTTTTACGTACTTTTCGCCAATGGCACCTACCTTAATGTAGATAAAGTTTCGTCGTAGTTGATGTCGGCTGGCGAAATGGCGGCTATCATGGCGGTCTTACTGTTTCCGCCGAGATTCTCGCGGAGCAACCACGTCAGGACCGAATCCCTGTACGGTATGAAATCGGCCTTCTTCGACTTTTTCGTTTTGGACGCCTGAACGCACAAAATACTAGATTATCACGTCCAATCTAGGCGCTTAATATTTGTTTTTATTGTAATATACTTACTGACTACAAGTCCAAAGACAGCAAGAATATTATATGAAAACAATTATTAAAAATTCTTACACTGATTGTGAGTCATGAAATAACGTTAAATACCACGCGTATGGGGGAGAGCCCGACGCTACAAACTGCGAGCAAAAAATGTTTGTGAAGTGACATCGAGTCATAATTAAACACAAAATAATTGAAAACGACGAGATTCCCCCATGAACAAAAAAAATTTTCGTTCATAATTATGATTATATTTATATATTGTGCCTGACTTACGATTTCGGCTAATGCAGATATGACTTTTCCTAAAGTGGTAAGACTTTTATTGATGTTGGCGCCCTCTTTCAGTCTGGTTCCTTTGGCACCCGTCGAATCCGCCCGTTCGGAGCCGGCCAAATCAACTAGAGATATTTTAGAAACTTTTTCTGTACAGAGCTGAGTGGTCTCGTCGCATCTGCAAAACTGTCATTGAACATACGACCAACTCTAGGACCTAACTTACCTCTGTTGCGTGAAAAAAATCGTAAAAACGGCATGCGATCGCGAGCTGGTTTCGTTCATGTTCGTGGCGGCAACCGTCCTCGCCTTGTTCCCCTCGTCGATGAGATCGTGTATGTCTTGGTAGCTAGTCACAGCCAATTTGCTCAGGTCCTCGACGTACGGACCTAAAAGGGGGTGCTCGCGCACCCTCAAGTTGCCCTTGTTTTTCGGATTAAGGAGGTCGCGCACTCTTTCGCAGTAGATCTCCATGTAACTGACTTCGACCGAATACTTGACGTCGCGAGTGCTGGTGTCGCGTATCCTACCGAAAAGGTCCTGGCATATCTGCGGGATTATTCCCTCTTGGCCTTCTTCCTGTTTCCCCATCATCGTGTAGGATTTTCCAGCGCCGGTTTGACCGTACGCGAATATGCAAACATTGTAACCGTCAAAGGAGTGTTGGAGCATTTCCTCACCAATGTCCTTGTATACGACCAACTGAGATGAAAATTCCGCATCGCTTTCCTAAAGAATTTATTGTTTGAAATCAAACGATTAAAACTGAAATTGTTCGGATTACATATTTGGAAATTCAAATCATCAGTTAAGTTTGCAGTTTGAAAAATAGTATTGACATAAAAATCCCTAAATTGTTGTGCACTGTGACCTCAATCCTAACTCATAGCTCGTAAAACCTGTGCTAATGAGATTTAAAGTTAGAAGTCTAAAAACGTAGCAATAATTAATGCAATGCTTGAGTTAAGTCATCAAGACTTCTTTCAATTAAAATATAAATGTTTGCTGGAAAAATCTAAGAATTTAAATTTCATCGCTTTTATATTTATTGATATATACAAATTTGGAGGCCGGATCCACGGATCCCATCTTCATCATTTACTGCGTATTTACAAGGTACCGGACGATACGTTCGATATTTTTAAAAAGTCCACTTACCTTATGGGACCAATACGAATAATCGAAATTAAAGCTCTTGATGGAATCCTTCGTCCCGGGCGGCGCTTTCGGATTGAGTATAGCTTGAAAATGAAAACGAAACGTACAGAAAAAAACGAAACTGGGCGAAAGTAGATCCACTTACTCGTCGTGTTTCCGCCCATTTCTATTATGCACTTGCATTCCTTCGAAATTTCCCTGTTGTTGAAGGGGCGAACGCGCACGGCCACCTTGACCGAAGACATCTCTTGTTTGTTTTAAATCTGCAACTGTTGATGTGGCGTCAGAGATCGATGTGCGCGTGCGCAAGTTCCGGATCGAAATCGACCTACTCGATACGACCATTTAAAACAAACATGTCTCCAGAAAAATATAGTTAATAATAATAATAATAATAATGTTCTTTTTTCTGAGCTTCAACGAAATAAGTCCCGTATGTAATAATAATATTTACTTCAAATAAATAAATAAAAATAATAATAAATGGCCGAAATACAAGCAAGTAAATTATTACAACTTCAACATAAAGTAAACCTTTAAACATTCAAACGCGATAAATATTACTTGCAAACTGAGCCTTTCGAGTTCTCCCATGAGTCACATAATCAGATCACCAAATGTTGGCGTTGGTGTTTTTCCTACTTTTTCCGAGTGCGTCACTTTCGTTCATTTGTTACACCTTCAATATTTACGTTCTCCTTCTTCCCGTTCCTTATGTCCTACAGAGCATCAGATTATCCATCGCATTCACGAAATAAAAATGACGAAATCCAAAGACTCGATAAATTCATTTTTCGATTAAATACTCGACTTTGTTTATACAACTCGAAATCGAACATGCTTTTACCAACTCGTATCTATTTTCGACAATATTGTAATAGGTTTTATTGATATTGTTTTGTTATCTATTCTTAATATTATTATGTGTGTTTACATGTTTGATGTCAGAGTTATCGTAGAAGGTTCGAGTGATGGATTTATACGAAATGCTCATTTGAATAAATTTCTTCATTTAGCCTTGAATGGTTCTATTGGCGAGCTTTTCCAAGATACATTCAACCAGTCCAGTTTGAAAACCACGATTAGGATAGTAAGTAGAAGAAATACAATAATTGTGAACCAATCTTGATGTTTGAAATTCATGACTGAGGAACAAATGATTGGGGTGTGGTCTGTCGCAGGTTAACCTTCAACCTGTTGAATTTGTTCAACATATTTAGATTGAAGTCTAGGAGAAAAAATGCAAGGGTTCGCCTTGTTTATGCAAGATTTTAAAGAACAGACTTCTTTTTGAACATAATTTGTTTTATATAATGCTACTTTTCTCATGTCAGGACATGTAATGGAGTTGGCTGTACCTTTCTGTCCCACGCTGTATATTTCCAAATACATTTCATCTAAAAGTTGATGCTTACGACAATCTTAAAACTTTAAATATTTCGAAAAAAATTAATTTTCATGGAAAAGAGCACCGGGGAAAATGACATCTAGTTACCGATGATTACTTAGCATCACATTTAGAGACCAATTACGTAATAGACAGTTGAATAATTCAAAGTTTGTGCGATAGGGACAGATTACGTACACAACACAGCGTACGACCACCTTGAAATTAGTTATTGATCGCTTCGAGTCCGGGTAATTATTTTTTTCTTTTGCTCATTTCTTCCGACCATCGCGATTTTGTCGTCCAAACGACCATAATTTCAATTGTGTGTTTGTCCGTTCGATGTTCTTTTACAAAAAATGGAAAAATCAAAATTAGACCTACCTTATGGTCTTCCGGTGGTGTAATCGCGTCGTCTTTTTGGGTACGTCTTTTCTTCGCTTCTAGCGCATCGGTCTCATGTATGCACGAATTCGAGTTGGATTTTTGGTGCTGCGTCCAACATGTCTCCGATCTGAGGTATCGCGACGTTTGTCGGACTCCCCTATGACGTTCCTGGGTGTTCTGCGATGGCATCGAGAATGCGCAGTGGGCCCGCCCACGTGTCCGAAATCAATAAGCCGTCTCGCCAATGGCGTTCGTTGCATACAACAATCAATATGCTTACATCTACGCAGCTTCTGGAAATTGTTCGTAGGCCGATTTTTTTTTCTCGATCACCCTGTATCGAGGTCCTGTATATGGCATTGTATTGCGGACGTGACGTTAGGCTCATGACCAAACTTACACGGATAGGCGTTTTGCGTTGTGCAAGGTTATACACAAGGGCATTATCACGATGTATCTAATTACCTTTGGTGCCCGTATTAAGCTATTCATTAGCGATGGCAGTTATTGTTGCCGGCGCTCTCGACGCTAATTTTAATTTAATTTGCAATCGTTTGCGTTACTCTACGAGGGTTTAATAAATCAAAAATTTATGTGGAAACTTGTACCCGATGTTTGAATAGGCTTTCACGGCTGACATGCATGGAAAGATTTTATTTTCCGGGCTGTAACTGGTTTCTATATCGTAACGTTTCCTTTCTCAAAAAAAAAAAAAAAACTCCAATCCAGAATGTGATTTAAAAAACCCTGAAAAACTTTTTTAAAAATTTGAAAACTGGGATGACGTGATATTTAACAAAACAAATAATAATCAATAAAAATTAATTTAATACTGAAAATATAAACTGAAAATTAATCAGTTCTGAAGTTTTAAAAAAATATATAATAATAATCTCGTTTCATCAGTTACAGTCGCCGCAGACAAATAATTTTGTTCGATTTTACTTAAAAAATAAATAAATTAAAAAAAAAATGAAAATGTGTTATTGAAATACAGCAAGTGTAACTGTCACTTTTAAGCAAAATGGAATTTCTCTCCTGGAAATGCGTTGCTGGTGAGCTTGCTTCGCCCCCTATCAAATAAACGATGAAAAAATGTCGTTTATTATGGCCTTCGCTTAAACATCGAGTGTGACGCAACTCGATGTTTATTAACGTCTTTATTAACAAAGAAAAAATGCAAGATACCGTGTGAAAAAGGACGTCATTATTGATGCCTCGCATGGATCCGAGATCGTAGATGACGCCACTTAATGATATGGCATCGCGCGACAAATTATTTCGAATATACTTTCCTCGCGGCGTGAATTTTTATCGCATTAAACTAATTTGCCTTTGTATATGTATATATGAACGAATCATAAAATAAGTATGTATAATATTTACAATAATAAATAATATTGAGTGGTTAAAATTTATTTCAAAGCATTAACTTAATTTTTTTTATTGGAGACCATTGGATGACGAGGAGCTAAAATTTCAGTCCTGTAGCCCACATAAATTTCAACCTCTATTTGTAGTTTATTTATTTCAAATAATGAATCTTTCTAGAAATACTAGTGTTTTTCTCATTTATTTTGGATATTAAAAACAAAAAAAAAGGTGTTTGTATATTCTGGGATTAATCCCAGAAGAGGAAAGAGTCTGTATTTTATCGATCGCCCTCTCGAGTTGGATTTTACGTCTTCGTCAAGATGCTCTACAATCATTTTCTAGAATTAATACAACATTTTAAAAAATCCAATTGTTACATTCCATACACTAAATTTTGTCATTGTTGTATAAAATTTATCGCCAACACAGTTTTCGCATGAAATTCAATCGGCTGATCCTGCAGGCTGTGAATTCCCCATTAATTTTTAACCCCTTGCGCTCGAGTGTCCGACACTCGATAAATCGTCCCCTCTGTGATAAATCCCTTTGGATGGTATAAAATTTGAATTTTGCGTCATCCGAATGAATTATTTAAGGTTATTGGTTAGGATCGATGATGCGTACATTACGTGATTTAAACGTAAGCTCCCACCCCCACCCACAAATTTTCTGTGACTATGACTACTCACGAACTATATGAGATTAAAAAACTTTTTGTAAACATTATTGTAATTATTGTATTGTAGTTATTATTGTAAATTAATTACACTTAAATAACAATTTGTGTGTTCCCTAAATTTGTGGCACGATATTAAATGCAGAAAGATAAATATATTTTAAGCTGGAGCCTTCAGTTTAAGCTCAGTTCAGCGGTTTTGACTTTGTGTCGCGCTCTTTATCAACGAACATCCATAACACAATGGATGGCTTCATTCTATTGTTTCAAATATGAATAGTGCACATGCGACAATTTTTGTAGTAAAAATAAATAATCCGCTTTTACGTACGAATCATAATGGGGTTGGAGGTGAATTTTCATCATTAAGAAGACGAATCAAAAATTATTAAATTGTCAGTAAATATTTTTATTGAATTTTATGGTCGTATTTATTTGAAGCTCAAAAAAGTAATAGTAATAAATTGTTTGGTGCCAATTTCTGGTTGTAAACGCTCAATTTTTTCGATGAAACGAAATTTTTTTAAACGTAACATAAATATTTATTACAACACACAATTATATTAAAATATATAAAAATGTTTGGAAGACTTTAATAAAAAGAAATTATTTTTTTTTATTAGGTACTTGACAAAAACTTATTTGACAAAAAATGTAAATAATAACATTAAGTTATATATTCTATTTCTATTTTGTCTTTGGTGTTTTCTATAGTTTTCAAATAAAGTAATAAAAAAATATATATTAATAGTAAAAAATTTGCATTTAATTAAATTGGAGAAAGAAAAAACTGCATTGTTGGAATTCCACCTATGAAATACAATTCGAGACGTCTGTTCGAAGACATCGTACAGCCGTCTGTGCATGAGTCATCCGGCCAACAGGCGCCATAAAACGCGGGGGTGATGTAAAATCAATGGGCATGACCTACAACCCCACGTCTGTACGATCCGTCCACCAACTCTCCCCCAACAATCGTAAAACGCGACCTCTCGAAACAAAAATAAAAAGCTAAAAAATAAAACAAAAGCATAGACGAAATTTTCGTATTCATCCGGTGGTCGGAGAAACTTCGATCGCAAAAATTACCGCATACAGGAACGGTTGAAAATCGCTGAACCGGCGATTTCAAATTGAACGTGCGGCAATTGTTTTCGTCGAAGCTTCCCGACTTCACATCGAGAAAATATTTTACTCTGTACTTGCCTTTTTTTGTCGTTTCGTTCGTTAAAATTTGCACCGTTTCGCTTCCAAACACCACACTTTGACGTTTGAGGAATGATCGATTTGGCATGCGCATTGGACGATGGACAGGATCGGACTCTGCAAAATTAATGTATGCAGTAATGCACACGAGTTTCTCCAAGCTGATCGATGATGAAAAAAACTGCATTAACAAAAAATTGAGTGGTCTTTGTGACACAAACCAACACGAATATCAGCAATTTAAAATTACGTATCAAATCCAATATGATATATTCTTCAAATTCCAACTCAATTCCAATTAGAACTAAAATGTAAAATTCGTGTGATACGTTATTTTTTTTCCTTTATTTTAAAATTTAATCTTCAACTGTTTTTGCATATTTTAAAAAAATATTGCTCCAGCGACGCAGATTACAAAAAAAATATTTTAAACAACATTTTATTTATAGCCAAGAAATATCAGACTTTCGAAGGAATTATTCCACAACTTAAATTTGAAATCTTAATTCCAAAATCAGTGATCCTACATTGATGAATGTAGGAAAATATAATATTAATAATAATATTAATTTTAAACCAGACGCTTTTTTATTGGTTTAACGCGCTCTACAATTTAAACGTAACTATGATTCAAATATATTTTATAATATTCGATGTGTTTTTGATTGGTCGACGAAATACCGAACTGAACTGTTTGTGGGAACGCACCTATTTTGAATCTTTCTGTATATTAAATATGTATTAAATTTTTGAATGTAAATTATTAATTATTACAAATTTAATATATTTACACCATGGCCCTTTGTACGATTTGTGGTATGATCCGCCACTGCACTGTTCGAAAATTATAGTTCTGCTCCTAGAAACAGTTCCGAACGGTCACGGATGTTTCCGGCCTATTATAGAGCAAATTTCAGTTGCTTGAAGCTAGATACAAATGAAATTGAATGTTTTTGATTGGTCTAAGAAATTCCGAACCGTTCGGAAATGTCTGTAGAACAGACTTAATAAATGTTCTGCGCAAATATTTGCCTTTATTTACAATAACTAATATATGTAAAACATTTCAACGTTTTTATTTTACATTTTGTTGAAAATTAAAAATAGAGCAAAAGATGAAAAATAGTAAAAAACAAAATCGTCAACGATGACACCTACGTCGTCGAGCCAATTATTGTAGATGGCGCAATGGCTGTCAAACTTTTGGTTTTCTGACGTTTTTACTAAAATTCGCCACATTTAAACTAAAGGTAAATTTTGAACTTATCGAATTGAACGATATAATTTAGAAGTCCTAAACATGTCGTTTCCATAATTAGAACGTAGACAAGATTATGACACCACAGCACAGTTACATAATAAATTTCATTTGTTAACGTTTAAATTTCAGAAATGCTGCGTTCAACGCTAACGCGAGCTCTTGCCGGCATCAAACTGAACCCTAAACACATAACAGTATTGTCGAGAACCACGACTGATGCGGCACGAAAACCAGAAAAAATAGAAGTCTTCATCGATGATCAGCCGGTGATGGTCGAGCCTGGAACGACTGTATTACAAGCGGCCGCGCTCGTCGGCGTCGAAATTCCACGGTTTTGTTACCATGAAAGATTAGCAGTTGCAGGAAATTGCAGAATGTGTTTAGTAGAAGTTGAAAAGTCGCCCAAACCGGTAGCTGCATGTGCGATGCCTGTCATGAAAGGTACAGTCACATAGTTTAAGTATAATTAATCATGATTCTTTTAAGGTTGGAGAATTAAAACCAACTCGGAAATGACCAAAAAGGCTCGTGAAGGCGTCATGGAGTTTCTTCTGGTGAATCATCCCTTGGATTGCCCAATTTGTGATCAGGGTGGTGAATGTGATTTACAAGACCAGTCGATGGCATTCGGCTCTGACAGATCCAGATTCACAGACATTGAGTTTTCGGGCAAACGTGCTGTAGAAGACAAAGATATAGGCCCACTTATTAAGACAATTATGACACGTTGCATACATTGCACTCGGTGCATTCGATTTGCTTCAGAGGTTGCAGGAATTGACGATTTAGGTTTGTCTTATGAATTCTCGGTGATTGAGCCTAATTGTTTGTTTTTTAGGCACGACTGGTCGAGGCTCTGATATGCAAGTAGGTACATACGTAGAAAAATTCTTCTTATCAGAGTTATCGGGTAATGTAATTGATTTATGCCCGGTTGGAGCACTTACAAGTAAACCGTATAGTTTCACGGCGCGTCCTTGGGAGATAAGAAAAATTGATTCCATTGATGTCTTAGATGCTGTAGGTTCCAACATTGTAGTTTCAACAAGAACTAACGAAGTCATGAGGATTTTACCGAGGATTAATGAAGATATAAATGAAGAATGGTAAACAAGTTTCATTTTAATTTTTGGGTTTAATAAAGTGTTGTAGGATTTCCGACAAATCCCGTTTTTCATATGATGGATTGAAACGTCAAAGATTAGTTACGCCAATGCTGAAATGTGAAGGGGACTTAGTGCCAGTTGGTTGGGAGGATGCACTACTGGCTGCTGCTAAAGCCATCAAAGCAGCAGGTAGCTGTATTGGTGTTGTTGCCGGTGGTTTTGCAGATGCAGAAGCACTTGTAGCATTAAAAGATCTTTTAAATAGACTCGGCTCTGAAGCTTTGTGCACTGAACATATATTTCCAATGGTTGGTTCTGGAACTGATCTCCGTTCCAACTATTTACTGAATAATAAAATTGCATCAGCCGAAGAAGCAGACGTAGTACTATTAGTGGGAACAAATCCTAGGTTTGAAGCTCCTATATTAAACACCAGGTTAAGGAAAGGATACATTCACAATGAATCAGAAGTATGTATGCATCATTTTACAATTTATGTTCATTTACCAACATTTTAGGTTGGATTGATTGGACCAAAAGTGGACTTGCGGTATGAATACGATCACCTAGGTGACGACCCATATGTTATCAAACAAGTTGCTTGTGGTTCTCATCCGTTTGCTAAGAAGTTTCTAACTGCAAAGAGACCTCTAATCATTATCGGTTCAGACACTTTGGAACGAAGTGATGGTGGTGCAATTTTAGCAGCTGTACAAGAATTATCATCAAAAGTCAAATCTACAAAAGGTTGGAATGTAATAAATATTCTACATAAAGTTGCGAGTCAGGTAGCAGCTTTGGATATTGGATATACACCAGGTGTGAGCAAAATACGTGAAGAATGTCCTAAGGTCCTGTACTTGTTAGGTGCAGATGAATGTGCAATCAGTAAAGAGGATTTACCGCAAGATTGCTTTGTAATTTATCAAGGTATTTCTAAGAAAAATTATATATAGGTATTTAACAGTTAAATGCGGTTTTAAATTTAGGCCATCATGGTGATAGTGGAGCAGACATGGCCAATGTCATCTTTCCTAGTGCTGCTTATACAGAAAAACAAGCTACATATGTTAATACAGAAGGACGAGCACAACAAACACTCGTCGCGGTTTCACCTCCAGGACAAGCAAGAGAAGATTGGAAGATTATACGTGCTTTGTCAGAACTTGTTGGTGTTACGTTGCCCTACGACAATTTGGACGAAATCCGCTGTCGAATGGAAGAAATAGCACCGCATCTTGTCAGATATGGTATGGCGGAAAATGCCAATTATTTCCGACAGGCTTTCGAATTAGCTGAAGTATATTTGGTCATTTTATGTGTAATTATCCATTAAATTGTTTTATTTTTAGAAGTCCGGTACTGAAATAGAGGGGAGTCCATTAGATTTAAAACAGAAACAATTGGAAGATTTCTTTATGACTGACTCCATAAGCAGGGCTTCACCGACGATGGCGAAATGTATCCAAGCCGTGCGAAAACAAAAAGAATCCAAGTTTTAATTTTTTTTATAATTTATTTCCGTTCCAAAGCATTGTAACGTCTCAATAGTCTGGGTATATCATTTTTTTTATTGTTTCATATACATTGTTGGTATTTTAAAGCATTGTAAATAGATAAAGTGTCTGAATCCTTGTTTTATTCAAATAAAATCCCATTTCATCAAATGTCATATCTCATCGCTGTAATGGCCAGACACCGGAAAGAGTGATTCGAAGTGAAATACAAATTCAAAACGAATTCACAAAATAAAGCTAAAATAAACTTGATATAAAAGTTTAGCTTTTTTTAGACAACTAAGTTGGTAATACACTGTGGTATTATAATACTGCGCATTCATTACCGTATTTTATTTTATTTCATGGACATGGAAGTTTGAAAGGTATTTAAGGATAAACTAGAGAGTTGAAATTGTTTGTATGTTTATTTTCAGCTTGTTGTATGCCAGAAAAGTTGTTTATTTTAATACAGTCTTTGATTTTGACCTGTAGTCGGCAATGAACTTACATTGTCGGATTTGGAAGGTCCCTTTTGGGAATTCCTTTCAATTGAGCAAAGGGATCTGCTTCGTATTCTAGTCAAAGTTTATTGTTTTTAAATATATTGTGTATTTATTTTCTGTATTTTGAATGGAAATAATTTTTTTTTTCTCAGCAATAATAGCCCTAAAATTTTCTATAAAACATTTAGTTTCATTTCAATATTAAATTAGGAAATAGACAAAAAAATCTAAAATTTATCTGCATTTGAATATAAAACAAACATTTTTCGCTCTTGAAATCATACGTTTGTGTCCATGACAAAATTCGTCTGAATATCGATTTTATACACCAGTTGTTCCCAGGTGAATTTATCGTACGATTCGCCGTTCGCATCTTGTATCGTGAGTAGAATACACGTCGGTTGCTAGTAATAATTAATCAAGGATTGAAATTATTGACTAAATCTTATTCTTTAGGTTTAATATGTGCTGTGATAAATCCCGCAGAATATGCACGAAAAATGAGCGGAATTCTGAGCAGAGGTCCATCTTACAGTCCTAGTGAATCTTTTGAATATTCTGCTCTCCAACTGGCCTCCAGGAAAGGGTCAATCGAACAAGTGAGGTTAGTATCTTGGGAATAACAACCCATGGAGAACATTTTAGGTAATTTTTAATTTTTTTAGATATTTAATTGACAATGGCTTTGAATTAGATGTTGGACCGGATCCTGCGTTGCATTTGGCTATACGTAAAGGACATAATGTGATTGCTTTAATTTTATTGCAAGCAGGTGCTGATTTTGAACTAAAAGATTCGGTATGGTTTTCTTTGCCTTTGTATGAGTACGTTAAGTACATTAGTATAATATTACTTTTTATGTTTTGTGAATTTTCCAACAACCATGTACTAGTGGTGTAATGGTGTTACATATTCATTGTAATTTAAAATAATTAAAATAGTAATTTAGAATTTAAACTTTTTGAATTTCAGTCACGGAGCGAACCCAACCTATTAGTGTTTGACACCGGTTGTACATCTAACTTAATTTTCAATTTTTAAAAAATTGTTTTTTCTTTTGAATTTTTAAATTTCAATTACGGAGCGAACCCAACCTCATATACCAATAATATAATATCTTTCTTTATTCCTAAAACTGATAGCTCTGGCTATTGTTGAACCATAAGAACTTTTTTCAGCAGCCCGAAAAAACTCTCTGAAACTGTATTTGCTATCCCCATAGTACGGAAAATAGTTGATCACCTTATTTTATGATGAAAAGCATGTTATTATGTTTTATGTACATAGATATAATGTGTATATGTGTGTTTTAGCATGGAGATTACCCAATACATATAGCTTGTGCATTAGGTTCATTAGATGTAGTACACACATTATGTGCATTAGGATGTAGTGTAGAAGTTCCAAGTGCAAAGGGTTTGTATCCCATACATTTGGCGGCTAAAAATGGGCATATCCATGTAGTCAGGTAATGTTGATCAGTGAACTATATTAGAAATAGACCTACATAGGTGCGAAAAAGTAAACTAGTAATAAAATGTTGCAGAAATAGAATTAATTGTTTGCGAAAAAGTAAAAGATGAAAACGTATTTTTCATAAGCAATGTTGATGTAATTTACAATAAATTTTTAGATGTTTATGTACGGCGGGATGCAACCTCGACGTGAAACATTCTGACAATATTAAAGCGGACATTACAGCTCTCAAATATGGCCACAATGATATAGCAGATCTTCTCGATAGGTTGAGAGCGACTGGCCAAAGAGACTCATTTGCCAGGCAGCTGGTACCTACTTCAAAGCCTGCTTTACGTTTGTCTTTGCGGCTTCTGGGGCATTGCGGCGTTGGAAAGACTGCTTTGGTCAAGTCTTTAAGCGCCGGACTTTTTAGTTCTCTATTTCGTCGATCTAGTTCTTTACAGAGCAACAAATGTGTGTAATTCAAAATCAAGTTTATTTAGGTGTGACAGTTTTGAGTATTTGTTGCAGCGAGACCGTCGTCCCCAATTAACACACAAATTGAAATGGATGTGACGTCGCGACAGAATTCCTTAACTTTTGAATCGCCTGCAAATTACCAATCGACCAATGGGATTCACGTTCAAAATGTATATAAATATTTACAGTTCAAAGTTTATATTGAGCAAAATTTTTATCTTGCAGGTAGATGTATCTAATGTTGGTGATGTATCCGTTTGGGAATTCTCAGGCCAAGAAAACTACTTTCCAACATATCATCATTTTTTGTGGCCATCACCTTACACAATCACGGCTATTTTATTTAATCTCGAAGACAACCCAGCAGTGCAAGTGCAACAAGTTTGCTTTTGGCTGAATTTCCTATTAGCTCGACAAATCGCAGACCTACCAACATGTAACACTCGTATTTATTTAATTTCTTAAATAATGCCCTGTAATCGTAGCCGAGTACGGACGGATAATTTTAATAGCCACTCATGTCGATGCGACGAGGGCAGCGAAGACACAACAAGGCGAATGGATTTGTCCAGACGCTCAGAACACAACAGAAACCGTTAGAAAGTTATTACCTCACGTTCCGAATCTCATATCTTGTCCAGTCGTCATGGATTGTAATGTACCTGCTTCTTACGCCTTCAAACAGTTAAAATCGATATTATCGACGATTAAATTGGATTGTATCCAAGTAAGTACACATTATACTTGGCGATGTTCTCAATATAATTTTCTTTAAACTCAACGTTATTGTTTACAGGGTTTATACAAAATGACTTGCGTAAAAAAAGGAATTTCTTATGATTTACTTTCGACGCCTTGTATCAAGGTTAGATTTTTTGTGCTCACAGAACTTACAGGGCACGGCGCACAAATTTTGTGAATAACACTATACGTTTTATTTTGTCTTTGTGATTTGTCTGTTGCGAGAAATTGTAATGCATTTACTGAATATGCGATAATCTTCCAGCAAACGATAGGTACGTGGACGGGTCTTTTGGAATCTACGTTGTCGTGGCTTTCAACTGTACAAAAAGTATATGAACAGTTCCCTGTACTCTCTAGGAAAATTTTTGCAGATTTACTACGATGTAACATAAATTTATTAGCATCTGATGAACACATAAACGAATTGTTGCAACAATTACACTCCATGGGCGAGGTAATAATAAATATTGTCAATGCATATTTTAAATGTTGAATTGTAGGTTTTCTGCGTTCAAAACCTGGTCGTTATATCTGTGCAATGGTTAGGTAGCCAGTTAATCGGAGAACTTTTGTCGGCACAATTTTGTTTGCACGCCAGAGTTACTGGAGTATATACATCTGAGGATTTCCAAGCCAGTTATAATCAATGTGACGCCTTAGCGGTTTTGGAATTATTAAAAGCTTTGCAATTGTGTATCGAATGTGAAGTGGAAGAAGAAATTGAATACGAGTTTCCGATTTATAATCACATAGAGACGTTGTCTGGACTATGGGATTCGGGAGATCCACGATATCGAACAACAGGAGCATGTTATGCCGGTGTACGATTTTACACACCTCCCGGCACATGTCATTTATTCACGTCAATATTTCCACATATTCAGGTAGGAACCCGGTAGTTCTTGAAACACGTTCATCATTATCGATTTTAGATTGAGTTACGTAGATCGACATTCGAGGAGTACAGCAATGGCGACAACGACACTGACTTGTACCAATGGTACCACGGATCTAAACTATGCACAACGACTTTGGAAACGCTTATAACGTTAAGCGAAGATGATAAATGCACGCAGTACATCGAAGTGAAAATAAGGGGACCACGCCAATCTTCTCAATATACTTTTTACTTTTTCGATCACGTTTTAAGTATCATTAATCGAGTAAGTTGATAATTGTTACTGAAATGTTTTTTAACATTTTAACTGCAGGCTGTGAATCGCATTTGCCCGGGATTATTATTTGAAAGACACATTTTGAGTTGCCAACAGCTCCGAGTGCACCACTTCGAACCATATTGCTACAGTCCACAGCTATTGATATCTTCGATGTTGGAAGCTGAATCTACACTTGATGTTACAGTATATAACCCTGATATAAATAAATCAGAAAGTTTGTTGCAGTTAGTCTTATTTGGTAAACACCTTGAAAGTTAATTTATATTAGTGTTTCATAGCGAATTTTAGACGATACGGATATCGCCAGTAATATCCAATGGGGTTGTGCGCTAAAAGTGTCCGATTTACCAGCCCCGGCAAAGTTGAAACTTTGCGGAGTTTTGGATCCGCCCGAACCACACGGTCGAGATTGGTGCCTCTTGGGTTTGAAGTTGGGTCTAGGACAGGAAAGGCTAGCCGCTTTAGAGTCGCAACATTCTAACCATACGATGCGATTACTCACGATCGCGGATTGCTCTATAGGTAAACTAGAAATGATGGGATTTGATCGTTTTAATTTTTTTCATTTAAGGAAATTTAATAACGAGTTTGCTCGAACTAGATAGAAACGATGCTGCGGAAATCGTTTCCAGATCTGCAGCATTTTTTAAAATAATCAAACCAAGGGCTGTTTAAAATGGAATCAATTACATAATTTGTAGTGTTTTGCTTGCTTACTAAAAGTAGTATTTTAAAAACGATTTTCATTGATTATCAAGAGATCCATACTCTCATTACTAGAATTATGTAAGTTTCTTTGGGTTGGAGAGATTAGTAAGTTTTACGCCCGTCCTCGCCTCGTATATGCCGAAATTTGAATGACCCAGAGTAGACTAGGTTTTCTGGGTCAAATCAGAGTTGGATTTAACCAATTTGAATCATTTTAACATTTTTACAAGATTGAATCTGCTCAGGCAATAGGCAATTGCATAAAGTTAGAGAAGAAGGCAGTTTGAGGGGAGCGACGTTGGATGTTGTTACCTTTTGAATTTTTCGTTACCTTTTGAATTTTTCGTAACCTTTTGAATTTTTCGTAACCTTTTGAATTTTTCGTAACCTTTTGAATTTTTCGTTACCTTTTGAATTTTAAAATTCAATCACTGAGCGAACTTAACTCATTTATAGTAGAATAACTAATCCTGCTTTTATTCCCCACGAAAGTCTAAAAATTATTGGTTGACTATTATTAAGGTGACTACTGTACTCCTTTTTATTCTTTTGTACTCTTTTACCTTTTGAATTTCAATGACGGAATGAATCCAACCCATACAACAATTTTGATTATGGAGCCAACCCAATCATAAATTTTAACTTTTTGGAATTTCAGTTATGGAGTCGACCCCCTATAAAATTTAAAAACCGATTTTTTAAAATTTCAATTACGGAGCCAACCTAACACCATAAATTTGGTCACCTTGCACTATGTTGCCTCGCTACTAATGCCGTATTCCTTTTGTACAAAAAATAATTGATCAGCTTAATTTAATATGTATTTGTTTGTTATAGTTATATTTTCGAATTTTAAGAAATGGAGTCGCAGCACATCTAGAATTTTTCTTGCAGGCCTGTTAACTAAACCATCTAGAGATCAATGCAACGAAAGAGTCATTCTTCTATTTTATAATTTATTATCAACGCAGGGTTAATTTCAGTATTACGATATTAAAGGAACCATATTGTGATATTTAGTTTTACTTTGTGAACTTTAAAAGTGCATTAGTTTTTTGGAAGTTATATCTTTGTAATAAATATTATGTAATTCTTTTTATAATATTGAATTTCTTTTTTCGAAATAAACATTTTTATCAATGTTATTTCGTGGTATGTATTCTTTATTTGTATCTGTTTCAGTTTTATCAATATTGTTATACGTTCATTTTCTTTAGTTAACAGGAATTTGACGATAAATAAAATATAAATAATTAAAATCAGTCTGTTAAGCAGGCCGTTCATTATGATACATGTTGCTATGCTTGTATTGATACATAGGTTTCATGATGCAAGAATCACTAGGTCTGTTTGGTATCCTGAACTAGTGTACACTGGTGCAGACTTTTTTGAAATTAAACATTTATTACAAATTGATGCTGTTACTTAAATTCTTTTTGATAAGCTGAATAAGTGTAAGTAGTGTTGAGCTACATTCACTCAAAATTTAGTTCGAAAAAGTGCAGGGATTGCATTTTGTAGTGTACACTTTTCTACACCAGTTCAGGATACCAAACAGACCTATTATGTATGGTGTATCAGCAGCTGGTGGCAGCAATACATGTTTAAGTATTCCGTCTCAGATGGGATACCTTGATACACTGCAACTGATCCTACTGCAACTGATCCTGCTGCAACTTTCAACGTGAATGCTGTTGTGCCGATACCGATTCAATAATTAAAAGTGAATATAATTATATATATATATATATAAGCGGGGGTCCTACAGCTTCTGCCGCATCCCGCATTTCGATCGCCAAACTCTCTTATCTCTCCATAAATCCTCCTGGATTGCTCTATCCCTCATTGTTTGCATAACTCCGCTTACCCATGTAGTTGCTGGTCTTCCACGTTTTCTTTTGCTTTCTGGAATGT